>OZ023218.1:45569469-45699469 GCA_963995525.1 Escarpia spicata
CACACTCACTCACTCACTCACTCACTCACTCACTCACTCACTCACTCACTCACTCACTCACTCACTCACTCACTCACCCACCCACCCAATCACTCACTCACTCACTCCCACACTCATTCATTCACCCACGTACCCACCCACCCATCCACTCACCCACCCACCCAACCACCCACCCACCCACCCACCCACCAACACACTCACCCGCCCGCACTCACTCACTCACTCACTCACTCACTCACTCACTCACTCACTCACTCACTCACTCACTCACTCACTCACTCACTCACTCACTCACTCACTCACTCACTCACTCACTCACTCACTCACTCACTCACTCACTCACTCACTCACTCACTCACTCACTCACTCACTCACTCACTCACTCACTCACTCACTCACTCACTCACTCACTCACTCACTCACTCACTCACTCACTCACTCACTCACTCACTCACTCATTCACCCACCCACCCAACACGTGATCCTAGCCAGCAAATGACGATGACGGATCGATGCAATTTACTGCAGGTTCATGACCAAATTGTATATCCGCCAGCATCAATACAAACATACGTCTTAATCATCCTGTACCAATAATAACAACGTTCAACATTCAATATTTCTTTGGCGTGTCGAGGTAACTTGTAGGCCCAATACTACGGAATGTGTTTTGTGTCATGTATCATTAAGAGTTTAAATAAATAATAACGTATTAACTTTTTATTCAAGTATATTATGCTGGGCCTTACCCTCACCCCTGTACAGCAGGGAACAAGGAGGTGAGCAGCTATTTCCATTAAAATTGTAAAAGCGCTACAGATAATCCAAATACGCATGAAACGAAATGAGGTAGCTGCAACGAGTCGAAGGCAAGAAAACCTCCATCTACATCCAGTCAACAAATGACTTAATTTACAGCAGATGGGTGTGCACATTCACTTGAATATTGAACATCTGAATCCGCATTCAATGCAGCTGTGACATTTGGAATAAATCGTATTTGAATAAATGGAGACATTTTCGTTGCATATTACTTGACTTGCACTTGTTGTAGATTCCACAAAATAGACGATGTAGGCCAACATACCGGAAGATAAGTTGTTTCCTATGGCTATTGCAACATCTTCTTAGCGTGTCGTCGTACGGGGCTGGGGATCAGCGAATTCATTCATCACGCTGTCAAAGACAACACACATTAACACATTTTGTAGTCTATGCCATTGTGTCACTTTTTAGGGCTTCGTGAATATTCCATATGGATTCTTGAGAATGTGGATTTTTGATGCAATGTGATATCACCGTTTTCGAAAACTGTAGATATAATCTTTCTTTTGCCGTTTTTGGATCATGGCAACCAATTAAAATGGGTTTATCAACTTCACCGTTTTCTTCATAATAGTATAGCCTATTTTAATAGCTCACTGATTGAGCTGAGTGAACTGTGAATGTGGCTGTGGGTGACCAGGTGCTACAGATGTATTATGCAAAAGTAATGAAGGTGTTGCTTTTAAGTACCGATTCAATATATGCAGTACAGGGTGTATCTGGAGTTTATCTGGAGTATTTCTGGACATAACTCCACATAACAAAATCCTAAAGCATTAAGAATTAATACGAAAAGTGAACACAAAAGCGGCAACACATTAAAAAAAATTATTATCGAAATATGCGTTCAGATGTTAGAGACATATGTATAATGAACACTCATTGGCTTGCTTGCCATGTTGAAGAAAGGGACACCAGTTAGCGCCCATGTTACTTAGTGACTTCTTGTTTTCTTGTACTATTAAAGTTAATTATTAATTTAATTTCATTCAGACACAATATAGGTTAATCTAATCTAATTTAACGGACCTGATAAATGTGTGAGATTTATTTAATTTATAAATGATGTAGTTAATTGCAAGTTAACTCTTCAAGTTAATTGTCCCGTGCCTGATAGACATTAGGCAGGTACTCATTTGTATAGCTGCGTGGGCTGATGCAGGGTAGACTTTCCAAACAATCTAAACCATTAAAGAGGATTTGATTCTCTCAATTGAGATTGCGAGTCTCACATTCTACTTACACATCTACAGCGCCCAACACAATTAACACACAGAACAAAGGTTTGGTCTAACGTCACCTTAACCCAAGGTAGTACTCGCAAATGCTAGGCACGCACTTGACAACAACCAGCCTACCTTCTGGTCAGCCAACAAGCCACGCCTGTCTTTGTATGTCAAGGGTCATGTATATTTGTCTTCTATCAAGATCATTTGAATACTATTGTGATAAATAATAGTTTGTCCAGTGACGTGACACGGTCTGCGGGGGCGAACAACTGGATATGACCCACACGCGCGTGTTTCCAAACAAACGCAAATGTCAGGGTGGCATTGGGAAGGTTATCCTTTCTGAACAGAAGTCACATGCACATAAATTCACTATAAATGCGGTCAGAGGACGCACGATTGGCACGAATCGACAGAGCATCCGCAGCAAACCGAAGCTCGGTCCGACAACCTAGAGAGAACCCCCAGAAAACAAGAAGAAGATCACTGCCTTGCTGCAAGAACAGACCAAAGGTACTTGTTTGTTGTCGCAGTGTTGGAAATGTTAGTATGTTACTGTTTTGGAGATAGTTTCCCGGTTCATTCAACTGTGCGATCGAAAACTTGACAATGGGCAGGGATTGGGATCTGTGTATCATAGCGTTCTAATAATATACCTCGCGGTGTCATTTGATCCTTGTTGAATATTTCCCAGGGATTTATTGTAGTGACCAGGGGTGGTTAAATTAAACTAGTGGTCATATGACACCATGAAAGACAAGATGGCACGTTTATTTTTAGTGGTTGACGGATAAATAAGGCAGTGTTTGTTTTGGTAAAACACGATATTAAATAGTATTAAGTGTCACTGACTTATTCGAGACAGCTGCAAACTAAAATTGTCTCTTAACAAAACGATTAACACTTTGTATATATGAGGTTTACTCTGTTATCAAATAGAAGTGTGACGAACTAATATACCAAGATGCACATAGACTATCCCCCCATTACCCATGATCTGAAAAACACACAGCCTAAATCTGGATGTTGACTCGTATCCTAACAACAACTAGAACCGTCATTCGCGGCTGGTGTTCGAATAACGACATAATCAAGCAGAGATACGATTTTGTTATAACTGCTATCTGCTGTGGTTAAGATTTATATAGGCAATGTTAGTGGTATTTCAGAAGAAAAGGAACATCAGTTGTTAGAATGTTGTTATACTTCTCCTTTTCCTTTGGAGTGTGTTCCTCCAGCGTTCGTGGTGTGGTGCCCACGAGGTAGTGTTATCGAACGGCTCTTCCCGATAGCTGTGAAGATGTCTTGAAGGTTTACCTATTGCGTGGCATACGTTAGTTATACGGATATGAGTGTACTGATGCGTGAAGTCAGAACATGTCCTGGAGTTAATGCCGAGGTTGTCTGTTCCGATACACGGAATAGGCAAGCGGTGGTAATTATTAACAGGAAGTTAGCTGAATCAGTTGTCAAAAATGTGTGAACTACGCGAATGTACAAACATCAAAAGGTCGGGATTTTCACGCAGCCGGCCGCCACAATACTGCAAACAGTTTACAATCTGAAAGTTTTGTTTACAATTTGAACATTTCGCAGGTGCAACATATAAGTTGCGAATACTATTTATGGCGTACTAAACGCAATATACTTTCAAAATAGTTATTCTAGTATTAAGGACATTATATTAAAAATGAGAAACAGAGAGCCTCTGTTTAACTCCAGTTACTTGGCGAAGCTTATACATTGGACGGGTGATTAATTATTCAAGTTCGGAAACTGTGCCGGGGCGGTTAGTGTTATTTAGGCCCGTGCTTTCCCGCAACCGTTGTACAACAAAGTATCAATGACCTCGTTCTTTATTTCAGCATACGGTCGAGATGAAGGCGCTGTTACTCTGCTGCGCCTGCCTGCTTGCTGGAACAGCTGAGGCTGTTTGGTCAAAGCCCACCCCGCCGCCACCGACGGTGGATGAGCTGAGCGAAACGCTCCAGAAGGCCTACGAGGCTTACACTTTGAAGGCGATCGAGTCGACGACAGGAGACGAGGTGGCGACCCTGAAAAGCCGTGTGGCGACTCTCGCCCGTCAACTCGTCATGCAACAACTGTTCGTGGAGGAGCGAGTGCGTTCAGACGGCGACTCCGGCATCAAACAGGTACGGCAACATGTTTACGTATTACATTTTATATTATTACATCATACCCATCCTACTTAATCACTACAGTAGTTTTTTTGTACGATAGTCAACTTTCGTCTCTCATTACAGGCCCGCAACGATGTTGTTTTGGGAATACGTTTTTCATAAAATAATATGTAAATGCATCCCCTTTTTTGATACATCCAGCTGTATTCTGCGCCTTCATTGAAGCTCAACACATCTCCAACTGAACCTGTCTTGAGATCTCCTACTGCAGGCACCTGTCATTCACAAACAGCCTCCAACTCGTATATTCAGGCGGAACACTTTCCTCAATAGGTACTTTTACCACAGCTGGGGGTTCATACCCATCGCACTCCACCGAAAATCATAAAAACGGATTACACGATTTAGTTATCGGTAGTTTGTGAGATTTTTTTCCGTTGATTCACAAATCCTTTGTTTCACGTCACATTCCACTGACTTAGTTATCCTACTCCTGGTCGTTTTCGTCATCTTTTCACATTATTTCAAGATCGTATGAGCTTCTACGTAACTTTCAATTCTACATCTACCCTCACAGACTATGCTCTAAATATATACACCGAGTTTGTTTTCTACGTGACATTTCTGCACAAATTCAGTTATGCTAACTTTCATATTTTAAATTAAACAATGATACTCATTGTTTTTAATTAGAGAATATTTCACAATTAAACGCTTTAAAGTTACGTCACATACAACATAAACAACAGAGATTATCTGCAGCATCATTATTCTTCTAATATCGTGTAGAGGACATTGAGGGTACAGTGTAAAGGCCAGATTTTTCGTTTTATGTGGTTTACCTATATTTGTTTCTGCCGTTGTCTCCCCGCAGGTGCGGCATCATTACGAGGGGACTCGACCGTATCACTCGTCGTCCCACACGGGTACAACCGTCGCCTCGATCCACGACCACTCTAACAACATCCGCACGGTCGGTCTCGGCGAGTTCGTCGCCGTGCTCAACGGCGTCGAGTTCCGCACCCGACACAACGACTACGGCCTCCGAATGCCGAGCACCACCAGCTCCAACTTCCACGAAGTAGAGGAGATTCCCTTCCCCGACGTTCCACCAGAGGTGCTTCAACATAACAATCTCGCAGATCAGATCACAGAGATGCGAGAATGGTTTAAGGCGTGGAAGAATAACGACCATTCGGTACGAGATTATCGTAAGTACTTCAAGGCAAACCTGTGTTACTTGGAAGGCGCGTGGACCATCTCGGGCAATTTAGAGGAGTCGTTCTTCAGCGATCGTCATTTCCTCGACGCTAATTCCTGGTTCGATCTCCAGGAGAAGGTTCGGTACACGTCATACACGGGCGGCAAGAGCAACCTGGAGAACTTCAGCTACCTACCGACGACAATCATGAACATGATCAATGGTACCTTGCCACAGATTGCCCAGTGGAACTACCGCATCCTCTGTCATCCACTCAAGCGTGACGTGCCTCTGAACCGTTTCCGAGTCGTTGACGACCTGATGGCCCGGATGGCGAACAAAAAGACCCTAATGGAACACGAAAGGACGAGGGCTGCTCGCTTCACTCTCAATTCATTCGACACCGACGAGTGGGTGGACGGACGGAAGAACTACGGACTCCTCGACGAGTTGATGGCCGAGATCCCAGGCAAAGACAACTACGGCGCCCAGTTGTACGACGATGCCTTCGATACGGTGAGCTACCCGTATAACTCGGCCGACAACAGCAAGAAATTGAACGTCGGCTATTACCATAGGTGGTCACGAGTCCAGTCCAAAGACGCCATGGGGCGCTCGAAACGTCATCGCGCCTTCGCGGACGAGAACCTCTTTATGGCGATGACGAAACAACCGAAGGTTGCCGGAGTTGAGTTGGACGTATGCACGGGCTGGAGGCATAGCAAATGCACTATGTACAGCCAGAAGTGGACATACGCCATCCCGCTGGAGATCGACTACATGACTCCGCTGCTCAAGTGGAATCCTTACGATCTCCAATACAAAGGCGATGCAAAGTCGGAGCTTGGCAAAACTGTCACCGCGAACAAGCGCTGGGGTTCTGACCGGAACCCTATAAACGCTTACAATGGCACCAACAGTAGAATCTACTACCAGACTCCGTACGAGTTCTTCGTGAGCGGTGAACAAGGAAAGTCTGAGGCGGACACCGTCAAGAGTCACGTAGGCGTGCTCGACCAAGCCGGCGAGATGCACAAGATGACGGCTTCAGGCACTCGCTCCTTCCTGCCTTTCATCCCCAACGTCGGATCATTGCGCACGCGGTACCCGATCATGCCCGTGCATGGCGAAGGCAGTGGCGTCTGGAAGGAACTGGAAGCGCTCAAGGACATCGTTCTGTCGCCGGTCGAGTTCGCTCACATGTTCCGTGAGAACTGGCGCGACGTGACAACACAAGGCATCACGTTGTTGACGGGCAGGGCTCCGGCAGACAATCATGTCCACCGCGTCGTGTTGAGCGCAGACCAGGTAAGCATGGCCAAGCTGGGGCGAAACATCCTGGTACAGACAGAGGAGACGAACGGTCACTACCACGAGATGTGGATCAGACTGCTGGGCGATGACCGCTGGTCAATGGTCAAATGTGACGGCGGTACTAGGTGCTTCGACGGGCACTACCGGACCATGAGCATTGTACCGCCCGAAGACGTCGACGAGGCCGAACCTGGAACGATGTAAACGGCTCGAACAATGAAATCGTGCAGACGAACTATTCTACGAGTCCATTGGCGTACTTTAGCTACATTCACGTATTTGAGGAGACATACCAGTTTTCACAGATGGCGCCATGTTGCAAAAGACTGTTTATTGTTTGAGCAGACCGGTAGCATGACCATGTATAACCTGTACCCAAACGGGTTGTTTATAATCCATGTAATCATGTTGTTCGTTAGATAACCTGACATGTTCATCAATTAGTTCTGTGTCGGAATGACAACGCTAATCACACATATATTTTACATCTTCTTATCAAACTGAAACATGCGACATGCATGGGCTTCGTCGTAATGTGTTCATTCAGTTTCACCAAATAAACATAAGTCTGCAAACCTGAGTGGGTGCTAATTGATTCTTCTTGCATGTGAAATGCTCGACATTTGGGCGTAAATGTGATTTTTATTCCCTCGACACTCGTCTTCGTCTTCACTTCATCCCTTGAGGGTGGAAACAAGATCACTTGATATATTACGCTGTATCGACGAGTCGTCTCCACTGTCCACGTCTACTATTTTGTCTGCCTTTAGTACAGCTGCTAAGAACCACACATTTGACGAATTGTTCAATTTAAAAAACTGGCACATGTGTAGCTTATGATATATAGATTGATATAAAGCTAGGTACTCACCGCTATCGGCATGGTAACTAGTCGCCATCGTGATTTTTTAAATGGCCTCCACGGAAATCCGTTAGGCATTTATATTAGCTTCTAAGCAACATAGAAACGTGATCTTGGTGTCTAAACCAACATTTTCAGGGCCATAGGACTCCACATGAGAAATCCATAGATGGTTCATATGTTTCAAGGTTAAGCAATCCACTTGTGCCACTTGCATAATTCCCAAATGACGGCCATATTGAAATGTAAAATGGCTGCCTCCAATGGAAATCATCTGTCCTAATATGTCCGGTCACTGTGCAAGCCGGCGCAAGGACGATCGGATCATAACGTGATTCACCTATTGCTTAAAATTATAGGCAGGTGTTGAAACGGGAAAAAACCCAAGATTCACTGTATACTAATTTGAGACCACGATAGCTTAGAGGCGCTCAAGGGGTGCTTTGACTACATTGATTGGCAGATGTGTTTGATGGATGCTCTGAGAATGCAGATGAACGTGCTGACACTGTCATCTCCTAACATTCAGTTCTGTGAACAAACAGTAATACAAACGAAAACTGTTAGTATTTTTTTAAATAACAAGCCGTGGATTACCAAAGAACCCAAAGGTATAATGAATGATAAAAACTAGCGTTTTTGAAGGGATATGTTACATCTGTCAGAGTATTAAACAAAGAGTTTAGAAGCAAAATAAAAATGGCCAATTTCGAATAAAAAACAAAGTTGAGCTGAAACTGCTGTGTGGTAACAGCAGCGATGCCTGGAAGGGTCTGAACAGTTTGATGGGTAGAACACAACAAAAACAGCTTGTGGTATCTGACAATCCCACTAAATGTGCTTATGACCTGAACAGCTTCAATGCCAGATTTGAGTGCCCTAGCTATCAATGTGCCAATCAATAAGATCCTGCCCTGTAACACTGGTCAAAAGTGATGTTGTCACATGCTACTCGCGTATTAAGCCAAACAAAGCAACTGGGCCCGATGGCTTGAGGGGCCGCGTCATGAAGGTATGGGCTGATTAACTTGGTCCTATATCACTAGGTTTTTCCCAGTAACTGTTAAACACTCATTATATGCCACGTTTGAAAACTGTCTACCTGTATGCCGATCGCAGAAACAAACCTTGCGCTAGACAACTTAATGACTTTCCATCAGTGGCGTTTACGTCTATCATTGCCATGGCCATGGAAAGACTTGAATGTAATCAACTAATCACGTCTGTGGCCGATCGCATGGACCTCCTCCAGTTTGTATGTAGGATCAAGAGGGGTGTTGAGGATGCAACATTAACACTGTTTAATTTAATTTCTAGTCATTTATACACTCCCGGAACAACCGTCCGCGTCCTGTTCATGGCTTTTCGTCAGCTTTTAACGTTATTCAACCCCTTGCTCTGATAAAGAAGTTGTAGAAACTTAAGGTAAATTCTGACCTTGTTCTGTGGATTAGTTAGTTTTTATGTGATCTGCCACAGCGCGTCACACTGATCGCACACATGTGCAGAGACCCTGTGCTGTCGGACGAAATCACACTAAATACCGGAGCTCCGCAAGGATGCGTTCTTTCTTCAGTTCTGTTTTCAATTTATACGAAGGAAATATCGTGCAACAATCCAATACTTATTTTGGTTAAATTTGCAGATGACATGGTCCTTGTAGGTCGTCTTAAAGATGAGCTCTCTCTCTTTCTCAGTATTACTCCTAATTGATTCGTTAACTTTCCAGCATTTAGAGCATACCTGCGAATAGGAGAAATGGTACCGAGGGCAAGGCACACGGTACAAGGCTGTTTACATTTGGGAGATGTTATGCTATCCGGTGACCTCATTACAGTGTCGTTTCGTCGTTTTAAGCACAGTACACGACAAGGCCCACAATCTCTGCAGGTAAGGGGTGAATGCTTACAAGATTCTGTCATTTACCCAGCAGTAGTGTTAAGGGAATTCATTCATGCCAGGGGCCCAGTACAGGGTATCCTGTTTGCATATCCGGATGGTACGCCTATGCTGCGGAGTGAATTTGACGTGTCCCTAAAACGGCTCCTCAGTTTTTGTGGCTACCAAACTAGTTCATTTAAAGGTCACAGCTTTCGCATTGGTGCTGCTACAGCAGCAGCCTTGCGAGGGGAATCTGACGCGCAAATCAGGGCAGCAGGCAGGTGGACGTCGGATGCTTTTAGGAAGTATATCCGACTTGCGTAAGTATTTGGTTAAAGGTTTGATGTGTTTCATACGGTGGGGTGGTCACAGGTTCCTCTTGGTGACCTTGTGGCGGAATGGCCCCACCTTTTTTGTAATTGCATGTGTCTATTGGTGGTGGAATGTTTGTATTGTTTGCTTAGGTTTATATTCGTAGTGGTTTTATACCTCTATAGCGACAAATTATGTATGTAATATTGTCGTCATGTTGTAGGAATGTGTGCCTGAGAAAATTTGATGGGGCTGTACAAGGGTTCAGTTTCCCATCTGGGTTGCATGTTAGACATCACATTCCTACTATATTTATGCCCAAAAGTGGCTGCATTAGAAGCAATCCACTTTCCAATAAAAAACGTCATCCTTTGGCCAATTTCAATTCTCAAACTACATCGGACTTGTGTTGGTTATTGCATAAATGTATGATTTAAATATATGTGCATTGCATTAGTTTGTAGGTAACCTTGTAATTCATCATGGATTAATTACATTAAATGGTTGTTTATTGTAGAATGCATTGCCTGTTGCGTATGACTATCACGTCTGTTCATTCTATCGTATTGACGATCACGGATCGGTTCGACTGTCAAGTGTTTGCCATCATGACACACGCTGCTGGAGGCATTCCACTGAGGATTCTCATGACGACATCATCATGCCGTTTGACGGTCAGGGCAGCGTTGCGCATTGACACCGAACTCTTGTCTCCAAATGCGTTTTTAGAAGAGGTGTGCGAGGCCCACAGGTATTCATGACAGTCGACTGTGACACTGAAAGACAAAGTCTGACCTCCGTGTTTCCAGAATCGACACTGCTCCTGTGCACATTCCATCATCTGCAAGTAGATTGGCGATTCTTGTGGAAGTCGTTCGCATCTGATGCCGAAAAGAAGGCCTGCAAGAGCGTTACACAGACTGAGCCAATGCGTGGCCACCAACACAACCCTGGGCAACAACCACTCCTCAAAGTGGTAGATGTGTGATCGGGCCGTGGCAATCGGGTCATAATGACACAGACATGATCTAGACATGTATACATGCAACTGTTCATATGTAAATCATTGAAATGTTGATGGTTATCTTCCTACAAGTTCTGCTCGATTATATAAGAAACATGATTTCAGTGGTTCATGAGTGAATAGAAGTTGGAGTGACCAAGTAATCTTATATCTGAACATCCTGTTGGACAAAGAACCGTGGTCAGAATGAGTCATGTATAGATGGTTCAGACAAATACGCAACAATGTGAACACACAGCATTCATGAACGTTAACTCCTCCAGTTGCCGTGACTTATTAATGATAACATTCACCGTATATGTTAACTACCTCGGTTTTGGTTCAGCAAAGTATGACTATTCAGATTCAGTACAAAATCCAGTGGAAATGCATTCATGCAGATGTTAATAAATAATATATAAAAAATTAAAATAATAAATATTATTAGATGGAATTGTAAGAATAATTGATGTTACTTAATGCAACAGGTTTTAGAACCATGGTGAGTGGTGCTGTTCAGTTGAAGTCTTTTATTTACAAAGCTGGTTGATCCTTGTTCACACCCCCTTAACAAAATTCCATAACTGTGTGACTAATAAAAAAGGTTTCCTTTTTAATATTTATCCGTGCACATTCTTGGAATTGTTTCAAGCTACGAATGTTGTATTGTATCATTGCCTAGTATTTCTTCCAGTCAGTGTTTTAAAATGTTTCCTTTATACCTTTACAATCTCCTTGTTTATAGTAATATTTAATATGTCATCCATTTATGACTTACTAGATATACATACCTGAATGTTGCCATAAGATCAGAGTGAGCACTTTTCCACGAGAACGCCCATATCCTATGTGATCAATCATACCTTGCTGTCTGTTAAAACGAAGTAAAGGATGTGTGACACGTTTCCTAATCACCCAACTGTGGGCAGCGTAACATTCTGGAAGAGAACATTATCTCTTATGTTAGATTATGGATTACTGGTTGAGAATATCTCTTATGTTAGATTACAGATTACTGGTTGAGATTACGGGTTGAGAATGAAATAGTGTAGCAGTTATAAGGCTGTTTATACATAAAACTGAATGCGTATATATATTAAAGAAATATTGCAATGCGAGTAGAATGTTTGCTTATATATCATAGTAATGTGTTCAAATTAATTTAGCCTAAGGTTTTTTCTTTGTTTAATTACTTTCATTACCTATCGATTTGTGATTTAATAATTACACTTTCAAGATGTAGATTTGTAAATAAATGTTGTAATTTTCTCCAAACGTGCAATTTTTACTTCCTTATTAATAACATTGGTTATCAAATTAATAAACAATATTTAGAAACATAGTGTAATGCTCATTTTCTTAAATTTACCATAAAACGATAGCCTCCACAATGAATATACTGTACCATAAAGTGCATTTACTTAGGTAATATTATGTATATGTATATATATATATATATATATATATATATATAACGAGAGTGCTAAGAGTTAAAATATTAAATACATTATAAATATTAACTTATTGTTTAATTATTTTTCATATCTTAGTTTAAACTGTTCTCCTTCCCAATGACAGCATCTATCTCAGAACCTTCAGACTGACAGTCACATGCGCCAACCACTACAGTCACTACAACGTGTCATCGGATTATGCAGAACGATTAAATACTTGATGGAAGCACAAATCATGCGTGCAATCTTTCTTTCCGTTTAACAAAAACCTGATCAAATTCTTCCGTAAGATATCTATTTGCTAAAACTCTAACAGCTATTCCGCCAAATTTCTGCAAACAAACTGTTAGTAAAGTTGTTTTGAGTGAAATATTTCTTACAGCATTATGTTAATTTCTTTCAGTGTTTTCATTTCCTAAAGCAATGTACACACTTCTTTCAGTGTTTTATTTCTTATAAAACAGTAATACAGTCTATCAATGGTTTTTGCGCATGCGCAGATATTATATTCTTGCGAGACGACTGACAAAGAGGGCGGAGTTATATGCAAGATGGGCGGACCGTTGGATATACTGCTCGAAGGCGGTGATCAGCACGCGGAAATGCGGCAACCAGCTGAAAGTAAAGGATGGACGATTCCTGACAGCCTTTACCTCACGACTGGATCCTACGATCAATGTTGATGACATGTCTTTGTATGTGAAGTCTGTACATAAGCTCGAGGCCAAATGTGTGAAACTAAAAACTAAGCATGAGAATTATGCCTCATTCAGGGTTGATGTTACAGTGTATGTGCAATGACGCATCTAAGTTTTATGACCCTGACAACTGGCCATCTGGTGTATACTTGAGGAAATTCTTTAACACCAAAAACTAAGTTGTTGAAATTAACATCACACCAGGTTTTATGCCCTTCTTAAATGATTTGTTAATGAAATGTGATATATTGTGCCTACAAGAAGTCATGCTCACTAAACAAGATTGCCATATACTAAACACCTGTCACGATGGTTATGTGGGTTATGGTGTTTCTCCTGTAGATGCATTATTTATAGCATTAAAACTAGCAACATGTATTGTACTTCGAAACTGCGCACAAGTAGGTCCGGGATTTATATAATTATTAAACACGTGTAAAGTTGTTTTGAGTGAAGTATTTCTGACAGCATTATGTTAATTTCTTTCAGTGTTTTCATTTCCTAAAGCAATGTACACACTTCTTTCAGTGTTTTATTTCTTATAAAACAGTAATACAGCCTATCAAAGGTTTTCGCGCATGCGCAGATATTATATTCTTGCGAGACGACTGACAAAGTGGGCGGAGTTATATATACGCCGATGATTTGCACCTTCTACTAAGGGACTACAAACACTACTAGACATGTGTTACTCATATGGATGTGAGCATGACGTGCAATACAATGCGGGTAAATCCCTGGTCATGTACTTTGAATCTAGAAAGTCAAATCTTTCTAAAGAAATGACATTAGTAGGAAAGAAACTAAACTTTGCCACCTCTTGTAAATATCTTGGACATGTCATTTCTAATAACTTGTCAGATGAGTCTGACATGCAAGGCAAAGTGAGATTTTTGTATGCCAAGAGTAATATGTTACGTCAAAAATTTTACTTTTGTTCAACTGCTGTAACAATAATAACAATAATAAGCTATTTAGAGCGTATTTTGGTAATATATATAATATGTGTGCGTTGTGGGTGAACTTTAGAAAAGTAAATTTTCAGCAATTCATTGTTGCATATAACAACTCTTTCAGGATATTGAACAATTTGCCCATGAGATGTAGCGTTAGCCACATGTTTGCGACAGCTAATGTCAGCTCGGGTAAATGTGTAATCAGAAAGGCTATTTTTAGCCTAGTGAATACGATTGGCACGTCTATGAATCCCTTTATTTATAGCATTAAAACGAGCGACATGTACAAGTGGGTCCGGAATTTATATAATGTTTAAACATGTTGTTCTTATCGATGTATTTTTATATTTATTCACATACTTTTATTGATGTATTTTTAGATATGGACATGATGATTGTCTGAAATAACTACATTAGTATTAGTAGTAGTAGTATTACTATACTGTTTGGGAAAACAGAATTCGCGCCCGGGTTCTTTTGTCGGAGAGTCCGATGTCCATACAGGATACTAAGGTCTGACGGACGTTTCCATTTACAATTACATACTGCAAGCATTCGGGGGTGCTATATTTGACATTTTAGCAGCCTTGAAGCCCAGTTGTTGGCAATCGGAAATGTAATCTTCAGTTGCTCTTTCATGCGTGACCCGTCGCATGCCTTGCTGTTTGGACATGCTTGACCTACCACGTTCGTCAGTCAGTGATTATAATTGCGCCAATTTGTAGTTCTTAGCATTTTATTGTGGTAATCACTGCTATCTTTAGAAGGTGCACTCGGAAAGGTCGGTTGAGACCACACAGGTTTTGAAGGCAGCGAGCGTCATAAAGAAAAGGTTTGCGCGGTAGTCGCGCGGTACATCCTCGCAAGCCAGGGTTGTTTGCCATGCAAAACTAGCCCTGGCAGATCTCCTATGCGAAGTGCGGAAGGTAGCCGAGTCAAACTAGTAATTGACTTCGCTAGTTACAACTGCATCACCCGTGAGAATATCGCAAATACCCGTGCCTATTTAAAGTCGAATAAACGACTTCTGGGAATTCCAATATTGTGTATTCGATAATTGCTTCTACTTCCTAAACATTGCATGTAACACGCGCCACGGTTGGTTGAAATTAATTTTATTATGACCACCTGACCTGCCGCCAACCACTGATATAGTGAGCGATTTCATAGGCTGAGCTTAAATTCAGTGTTTCGCAAAGCTGGCTGGCAATGACGTAATCAGCAGCAGCGTCCCCTGGTGCGGTAGGGCGCCAGACTGTCGAGGGGATCCCTCACGCACGTTGCCTGTGTATTTCGAAACAGACACTAAAAGCAGTTGGCCCCATCTATTTGGTGCCTGTGTCGTGGGAAGTAGAAGATCACGGGTAATTATAAATGTAACCTGTCGCGAGCAGTGTTCACTAACACACCGGTTCTTGCTCCGTGCGGCCGGAGCAAGTTGCCGGTCGGGCCTGTCAGTGCACATGTAACAATAAGGCCTTTGTTGAATCTCTACATACATATGTAAATAAGAGTATGTGGATGGTGATAACGATCGTATGACAGGAGTTATAAAGCAAGCAAAAGATAAAACTCGTGTTTGTGACGTTTGTGGACTGCATCAACAAGAACACTGGCAGCAAAGAGTTGCATGCATTCAAGGCAAATGCATTTTGTAATAGCGAACAAGAACTGCCTATTTGCTGCAGCATTATACTGTCACAACGTGGTTTGAGTAGAATTAGTCTGGCTCAAAATTAAAGGGTTAATCAATAAACTAGGCAGGAATCAAAATAACACTATATGATTGTGTATGTCGGCCATCTTGAATTTCAACATGATCATCATGAGTATGAGTATATAGTGTGTGGCAGAAATGGATTCATTAACGCTAAAATGTTGAATTAGACACCAAGAACATATGTCCATGTTGTTTCGAAGCTAAGCTACTTGGGTAATTGAGATTCCTCGTGGCCATTATTTATTTAAACGTGGCCGTGAAATGGTGATATATTGTATGTCGTTGCAATAAAATCACTAACCCTGAAATTGTTTATACATCGATATAATAGTACTATGTTATTTAGAAGCTGAACTTCTTGGGTAACAGATTTCCACGTTTGCCATTTTGAATTCCAATATGGCTGTCAAGTGGGGATATTGCTTGTGGCTGCAATGTAATTGCTGTATATACTTTGACATCGCGTATCTAATACTACAGCGAGTCATTGCGAAGTACTAAAATAAAATAATCTTAATAAAGAAAGCTAAGCACTGTACGTCTGTATAGCTCCATGTCTCAATCAATATCACTATAGATTGTATATCTACCATTAGATGGCTTCAGCGGCGCTGCCATCTGGCAACTAAGCATTAACATTAATTGGCATACCTTAAACTATCACAATGTATATGAAGCTCACTGGAATCGTCCTATTATTTGCTGAGAAATGACCATATTGGGTTTTAGCCTATATCGGCGGCGGTCAGTTTGGATTTATGCTAATTACGGGGTGTTAACGAATCCGAAAATGTATGTCCTATATCGGGATTTGATTAGTACCTAGCAAAATCCAAAACATTCAAAACCCTAAGACAGCAAACTATACATATGAACATGCAACAAAAGTATACATAACACGAAATAATATACAAAGATATATCTACATCCTTCCCCGGTTTGTATTTAGAAGGTTGTCATTCTATGGAATTATTTTGTATTAAAATGGTTAATGCTGAAACGCTACTAAATTGTTATGTTAAAGTAGCATATCAAATATTACATTAACACAAACATTATATTCCTGATTCAGCATCCATACACCCCTCCTTATATCGTTAAAAACGAATAATACTTACGACAATGATTGATGTCTCCAAACATTGAAAATTACACATCAGCGTTCCGAGACCGCAAATATCACCCCACTGGACGATGTGTACAATCGTTGTAAATGTGTTCACACAGCAACAAAAGCAACAACATCAATCGACTCGACAGTGCAGCCAATTGAATGAGTCTTGAATATATTGAACGCTAACATTGTTCGTGTAACTATGAACTCAGTTTTATTATCGAACACGTACACTCTAATTTCGAGCATATGGCTGGCGGAACACACGGCGGAAGTGCCCTGTGCGGCTGCGCATTCAGCGGTATAAATTACGCAGAAAGTGAGTGAGTCCGGACTGATGTCGTGACACTTCATCTTTTAATATTAGCAAATACACGCTCCGCTGTCGTTTACCTTTACAAACGCTAAACAGAAAAGAACATCAGTTCGATAGAAAACATTCAACAAATACTGAAGACATTGTGTTTTAAACATGAACACGATAAATCAAAGCATTGTCATTGATTCACATCCATCTCGGACAGTTCACAAAATGAAAATATGTCTAATGTAAGGTACTCGGACTGGAATGTCTTGAAATTTCAATGGTGTACGGGTGGATCTTTCGTTGGACGTTTTCGTTTTCAGTCGATGGCTGATCATGAGTTTTCTCTGTTACAGCTGCTGCTGCTGCTGCTGCTGCTGCTGCTGCTGCCGCTGCTGCTGTACACCATGGGTGTCGATATAATAAAAGTTTCTCGACTGTAGGACTATCTCCCTCCCAGTTCGACAAAGGCGGTCCTTCATGATTATGATATATGACTAATTCACTATATAGTTAAGCAAGATTGCCACGTCATACGCTATTTAAAAATATCCATTTCAAATTCCGTCATTCTTATTTTGAAATTGCGTGACATGAGACAAAATACATGAACACATGGAAACTGATTTGGATGTGGGTGAATTCGATCTCAGACCTGTGAAAAAACGTTTAGTAAAATATAATCACACATCACTCGTCTAATTATAGCCTTATCGTTTCAGTGCAAGTAATAGCTGGCATTATATTCGCCTCGCCGTGATTTTGCTGTCATTATTGGTCTAGTAATTATTTTGGGTGCCGTCATTTCGGTTTCGTTCAAACTTATGTTGTCAAAATAATATAATCATTCACGGCATCAAATATTGTAGTTGAGTATGTTTTATAACTAACTAATAGTATATATGTAATTAACTCTGAATATTTTAGGTATTGTGTTGACATATTTTTTTAAATAGTAACATTTATATTGTATTCCGCAGCATGCCAGTAAAATATAGCTAGCACAACAGGAACAAAACTAAACTAAAATATACAGTGCGTTGCACCATAATAGGATGTCATGTAACAATGTCAGGCTGATCTATACGTTGTCATGGAATATTATCCGCATAGCTCGTCTCTGGATACTTTCCAGCTGCTTGGTTTGCCTTTTCGCTAAGCTTGTATGTCACACCTGGCAGGCCTACTCAAGGACCGGTCGAACTAGTGTTGTATATATCTTGACGAGATGATGGGGGTCGACTCCTGCTCGCTTGAGTAGGATTATGAAATATAGTCTTTGCGACGCGTTAGCGGTGATTTCGTCGATGTGAAGTTGCCACGTGAGTAGTTAGGAGGATACACACGCCCCAAACCACGCCCCCTTTTGTATCTAGGTACGTGCATAAAAAACGTCGATTTCAAAATCGGGATCCTACTTATAAAAAAAAGATCAAAGGCTTTTTGGTAACCTGAGTGGAATCGGGATCCTAGTTATAAAAAACGTGATTGATGGCCTGTCACTTTTTGTGACTGAAAAGCGCCATCTAGTGGTTAATAACAACGTCCTAGTTACGGCGTCCTTAGTTACGGCGTCCCTAGTTACGGGATAACGCCATCTAGCGAATAATAATAGCGTCCCTAGTTACGTGATAACGCCATCTAGCGAATAATATAATAACAGCATCCCTAGTTACGATACGGGGATATAGCAGAAACCAATGTGGTTATGTTAAAACCACCGTGGTTACGATAAAATCACCGTGGGTACGAATGCACTAAACCCACTGTGACCGAGATTAGCCGCTGTACCCTGGATAGGCGGCAGTGGTGAAAGTTGAGACGCGGCCGGTCGGCCTAGATATGGGCGGCTGAAAATAGATCTACGGCTGGGATTTTGTTAGCCGGATTTGTAATGATGCTGAAATAAACTGGTTGGCTTTGTGGAAACAGCGCTTATGCGTGCGTTTAAAGCGATAATCAGCGGCTTGTTTTATCGAGGTAGCGGCGTGTTAAGCGGTGGACAAATGGATGCGGAATGACGGTATGTTTATTATGCTAGCAAAACGAAACGAGTGGTATATATAATTTAAAAAAAGCTGTAAGCAACGGTAACTTATAGGTAATAGAAAACGAGTGAACGTGAACGGTGTATTTTATTGAGGGACAGCACGACGGTGGCGTGAAATTGGAGGTGTGCTGTCGGAATGTCCCAAGCACGGTAATTGAGCAGATCGCATACGAGCTGCAATACGGCGACGTTGCACCGCTGTAGATGCATCTATCGGTGTTAATGATAGCTCATTAAAACCATGTCTTTCAAATAGTTCATCGACGGGTGGGGGTGTGTACCACGACCCATTTGCCCCGAGTATGGTGAAAGAAGTCATGAGGCCGTCGGGGTGATCGACTGTGGTCGGGGTGGCTCTGTTAGGGTCGGCCTCCGTCAACGCCGACCCGGTGGCGTCCAACGAATCCTCCTCGGGTGTTGGCGGTCGTGGCACCCCGATAACCCGACAGAGGGGAACGGTCATGTCCAAGTACGCGCGTGTCGGTAGAATGACGGCGCGTCGTAGGTGGTTTCTGTGAATGAATCATTTGGTAAATAAGTGAAGTGTATAGGAAAAATAAATAAAAGAACGAAAGCATTAAATAGCAGTAAATAAAATATGAAAATAGTAAGTTACAACCCCCGGAAAAAGTAACTAGCACGTTTGCCATGTAGTAGATAATGAATATTTTGTTGTTATGATAACTGTGAATAGGAATAACCTCTGTCATATATGAAAAGGGAAGTTTTGAAAACGAAATGTATTTAAAACTGACAGATCTAAGAAATAATTAAAGAAGAAATTATAAATCGGGGTAATAGGAAAAGAAAATAACCACTAAAATAAACTTATAGTTTAATATGTAAATGAAGAAATAAGAGTTATATGAAAATGACCTCTGTCATATATGAAAAGGGAAGTTTTGAAAACGAAATGTATTTAAAACTGACAGATCTAAGAAATAATTAAAGAAGAAATTATAAATCGGGGTAATAGGAAAACAAAATAACCACTAAAATAAACTTATAGTTTAATATGTAAATGAAGAAATAAGAGTTATATGAAAATAAGAAGTACCTTTGTTCTTTTGCAGCGGCAGTTGTTGACGTAGGTAGCGCTCGGGAGGTGGCCATGACAAAGATTGAACGGAGACCGGGGGCGATGTTGTGTAACGTTAGGTATGTGTTAAGAGCGCATGCGCAAAAGTTATGTAAAAACAGTGAAAGGAAAGATATCAAAATATCAATAAGCGACCGTTTAAATGCCAAAATGAACCGTTGCATCCGCTTAGTTAGGGATCAGGCATATTGTGGAGTGTTAATAATAGAGAAATTCGATGTGAAAGTAACATTTAACGCAGGACGCACTAAAGTGACCGTGTAATTTTTTTCTTGGCGCTGGCTAGAAATCGGATGGTGACGCAAAACAGCTGTGACGCTAATGGGGGTTTCTTATCGTGAAAGGAATGTGAAGCGCGAACAATGCTTTTTCCAAACCGTAAACGACGGGTTAAAAGTATGAATTTAAGCGTTGTGTGGGATCAGTGGCGTGTAGGGAATTAAGTGGTGTGGTTATTGTAGAAAAATTGGCTGTAAATAAACGTTTGTCAACGAACGCACTACATGACCGTCTGATTTTTTTCCGGAAATAAAAGTCATCGGATACTAGGCGGTTATGCGTTGTAATAGAAACATCGAATAGGGGGGTATGCGTTAAGTACGCATGCGCCGTATGTTGCTTATATAAAGCGGTGGAAAATTTTGTATGAGGTATAATGCAAGTGGTGTGACTGATTTCAGCAGCAACAACCGTAGAAGTTCTTCAACCTCGAGAATGGCCGAGCGCGACGAGATGACTGCACCGTTGAAAAAGATGAAGGCGATGCGCAAGCAAGCGTGTAAGGCGAGCGGTAGTCAACAACAGCCGCCTGCGGAAGTGACCACACCAGCTGCTAAGAGACCCTTGTTGGTTGCGTCCTCGTTTGGTCGTAAACGAGGGGCAGAAGAAGCGGGGTTGGCGGCACCGCTGACTAGACGGGCCTCGCTTGAGCGAGAATGCAGCACTGCAACGCCATCGCAGGCTACCTTGGTGAGTGTAAGGGAACTGGCCGGTTCTAAGAACGGTGTCTACAAGCTTAAGACTTCAGCATATATCGAGGCTGTGAGTTATCGTGATAAATGCACGTACAGGGGATGTTCCCAATGTCGACGCAAACTGTATGAAAACACAGACGGCGTGATGTTATGTCGAACCCACGGGGAACCTGATAAGGTAAAAAATTACTTTGCTTTGCGTGTCATGATTCGAGATGGAGATGACGAAGAAGATGAAATGTGGCTGACTTTGTTTGACACGCAAATGGCAAAGCTGGTTGAGTACCGGGCTGATTACTTGGTGGAGTTAAACGAGGAGGAACTTCGCGATACTGTACTTGAATTGGCCGGCACTAAAGTGGAGATCAGTGTTCGTAAGACTACCTGGGGAGGTGAGCCGTCGTATACGGTGCGCACGCTGAGGAGAGTCGTTGATAGTAATGGGTTTCTTGTGTTATAGGAGGCCCCGCTGGTGACGGCATTGCTAACTAGTAAACCGACTAGTGATGAAGCTGCGCGCTTACTAGAAGAGATAGCGGAAAATTACGTAATGGCCTGGTGTGCGGCTTACGAAGCAAAGAGAGCCTACTAGAAAGGCGCTCAGCCTATATAAAACATGACATTTATTTGTTGTATGTCTACAGGAGGTGCGGCGAATTCTGCTGGAAATGTTAGCCAATAATGAACGGATGCGTGCGAGATACGCCGAAGTTGCCCTGTTCGTACAAACACTACTCGATCGTTCGGTGACGGATAGTGAGAGGAAAGACGCCTCGTTGATGGCTCGTGTTAAAGCAGCAAAAGAGGTGGATTAATGATAATAATGTGTTTTGTAGAGAGCGCGACGGCCTGAACGTGCGCACGCTCGCCGTGGGAAATGTGTGTTTGTAGGCACCTGCTTTTGTGCTGTAGGGATGTGCGGGCGATGTCGATAGCGCCTTGGATGCTATCATTGAGGAGGCGCTTGGTACACCACCGCCTTACGAAAGTTTACACCAGATTGTACCGTTGGACGCGATGCAACGACGCGTCGTCGAACCGGGGCGTGGTCAGGTGGCCTGTCGCTATGAGCGACATGCGATGGCCCTCCTCGCTGAGCACCTCGGGGAGTTGATATTGGAGACGGCGCGCGATCGATGCGGTGCTTGCGAAGTTAACGAGGGATGTCCGTACGTGCATATGATCGGCTATCGGGCGGGTAGGCCTACTCGTGAGTACGTACGGCGCTACGAGAACGTAGCCGAACTCGTCACGCAACACTTCAACGGAGTGTTGGAATCGTGTCTGCAGCACTCACTGATACCAACCTTCATACGTCTGGTGGAGTTACTACACGTGAAGGCGTACGGACAGCAACCGGGGCGAGCTGGGGAATTGTATTTGGTACAGTTCGTATCCGACTGGCTCCTCGGTACGAATTGGCGCGAATTCGTCAATCGAGCTCGACTAGAGTCGGCAGTGCACGTCTACGTACAGTGCAGAAGCGGCCTTTAAATTAAAAAATGAACATTACTGCCTATTCTGCTGATTTTGCTTAATATCGCTTTTCGTTGTACGACACGCTTAATAAAACGTTGAAAATGTACGTTCCTCGTTTCCGAGTTAACACACACACACACACACACACACACACACACACACACACACACACACACACACACACACACACACACACACACACACACACACACACACAACAGTTACTTAACAAAACCACCACCCCATATACACACACACACACACACACACACACACACACACACACACACACACACACACACACACACACACACACACACACACACACACACACACACACACACACACACACACACAGTTACTTAACAAAACCACCACCCCATATACTTAAGAAAAAAACACCACCCCAATAAGCACCTAACAAAAAACCACGTGGTGTATCATTAGTCGTTACTTAACACACACACACACACATACACACACACAGTTACTTAACAAAACCACCACCCCATATACTTAAGAAAAAAACACCACCCCAATAAGCACCTAACAAAAAACCACGTGGTGTATCATTAGTCGTTACTTAACAAAACCACCACCCCACACGCGTCGCTAACAAAGCCACCACACCACGTGTGTGCCGTACCTCGATATCATTAGTCGTTACTTAACAAAACCACCACCCCGTTACTTAACAAATCCACCACCCCGTTACCTAACAAAACCACCACCCCCACGTTACATCACTCACTGCGCATGTCCGTACCTCGTTATAAATAGAGGTATTCGAAAAAGTAGCAGCACAAAGAAAAGTATGCCACCTACTAGGTGGCAATGTCCGAAATGCGGTGCTTATTTCTTGAAACAGTCGGCGTTAGAGCGACACGCGAAGAGTTCGAAACGATGCGGCGATGATGCGCTATGCGTAAAGCGACGAGAGTGTCCGAAATGCGGCGTAACGTACAGTACGCGCGCCGGGATGCTACGACACCTGAGGGAACGGTGCGGTCAGCCGGCGGTGTCGTTACCCCCCGATGATAATCCACCACCACCACCACCCTCAGCCGATGCTCTTCAGCGCGTCGTGGACGAGCATCGACGTAGCATAGAGACGTCGGTAGCGCTCGGTGTCGTACAGTCCCGTTACAACTATCGCCGTGCCGGAAGTTCGATTTGACTGAACAGCGAATGAAGGAAATTGTTGACCGGCGCCACATTGGTGCCGGCCGCCAGATCGGTACCGTCCCCCTGAACCACTTTGAAGCGGACGTACATTTGAAGGCTCGCCAGGTCCGTATAGTCGTTACCCGACCCTGGAATGAGGAACTCGATAGGACCGCCGGCGTCGAGAGCCGTCAGCGGTTGGTAGGCGGTCCGATAACTGCTCTCGATGCTCTTCTGCGTCACCGGTCCGGCGAACAGGTCCAGTTCGGCCTTCACGCCCTCGCACGCTGTCTTTACGAACGCCATCGTTACGCGTCGAATATATCGACCGGTCGACGTCCCCGCTTCCGTCTACTGACGGTCGTCGCCGTTCGACGCTGCTTCTTTATAGGCGGTCTTTTTTTCACCCGTCTCTTCTTCGGCGCCGGCCCTTTCAATAGGCCGTCGAGAAGATCGACGCCGGCCTCCTTCGCGCGTCGTTTTACCGACGCTTTCAGATTGCCGCCGCCGACGACGTCCCGCGCCACGTTCACGCCGGTTTTGAGCGCTCGTTTTCCCAACGCCAGGGCGCCTCTCTTAAAAAGCGGCATGACGCTTCGAAACAGGCTCCCGAAGATATTACCCAGACCGTGTCCGCGCTGACCTCGACTGCCGATGAATACCGGTAGTTGACCGCCTACCTGTCGAACGTAGTAGTCCTCGTACGGGTTCGGCATGGTTAAAACAATCTCGATTTACAGCGTCTGATGTGAAGCGTCGCCACTAGCTTCCCCCGCTCGAATGGTATCGGTTGACCGCAATCGTCTCTTATATCGACCTCGATCGTATCGAATTGATGCCGCAGCAGCTTCACGTATTGGACGCGATCGAACGTTTCCGAAATAACGCTACCGTTCGTACCGAAGACGGCGATATTTCGAAGAAGCGGTGCGTACACGTCGCCGACGACGCGCGATTCCACGAGATCCGTGTACACGTACAGGGTGTCGACGCCCGCCTTCATGTCCACCGTATTTCGACCTTCGTACGCGTACGTGTACGAGGCGGGGCTCGTCTCGATAATGACGACTTCCGGTTCGGGCCCCAGCATCGGCGGACTTACGATGACGTTCTTGTGGAAACCTAGCACGTTCTTCAGACGACCCGTATCGGGTAGGGTAAAGGCGACACCCGCCGTCATACGCAGCGTTATTCGGTTAGAGACGCCGCTGTACTTTAGCTGCACCCTCACCTTATCGGTGCACAATTTCCTTATCGCCTCGTTGAGCTCGCGCAGTAGCAAGAAAACGTTGTTGTAGAAACCGTGAGTAATCGTACCCTGTCGGTATATCCCGATACCGTCCATGGTAGTGAAAAGACCCACCTCACCGTGCCGCGCCGACAGGTAGAAGGTAGCGTCCGCCTCTCTCACGTTGTACCACGTGTGCGGATACTGTAGCGTCACCAGTCCGCATTCCCATTCTCCGCCGGTCAGGTCGAACCGTCGCGGCAGCGTCGTGATGTAGTGCGTCAACGTATTTTCGGGGTGCCGCTTCGTAGACGCGTTGCTCGGTAGCGTCAGGTAAAAGTCAGACGATACCGCCATCGTCTCGTCGTCGTCGTCGACCGCCGCCGCTCATAGACGGACTCGGGAGAAGATAACCGAGACAGCTGCTCAACAGCGCCGTCCACAGATTGGAGTCGCCTTGACCCCGCGTTAAATTGTATATACTAACGGCGATGACGAAGTACAGGACGATGACCTGACAGAGGAATACGATTTCGGCCTTTGGGCATTCGTTACCGCAGAGCCGCCATGGATCGGGTTCGTGGACGGTGGAGTCGTCGGCGTTCTCGACGGCGTCGACGGAGTCCTCGTTGGTAGTCGTCGTCGGCCTCTCTAAACCAGTAGCGGCGTCGACGGAGTCCTCTTTGGTAGTCTTCTTCGTCGGCTGCTCGTCCCTCGCCTCCATAGCGCCACTGAGGTCTGCGGGTACAGCAGGGCCCCTTATACGGGAGGAGCGCCGTTCCCCCGCATAAGCACGACTCGTGCAGTCGCCAGCATTCCTCGTGACGCGTCCAACGCATGCTATAGGTCCACGAGCGCCGCGGCGTCGATCCAACTGTTGAAGGAGGCCGGGTAACCGCTCCATTTCACGAGCGCCTCCGAACCGCCGCCGCGACGACGCCGCCGCTGCAGAACCGCCTCCACTCGATACAGTTTGTCCTTCGGAACGACTACGCGTTGTACTTCCTGTTCGTAGAAGGCGCCCTCTACCGGTGTCCCCGCGTCGTCCTTCAGGCGATAAACGGGGGGTTCGGACGGATGCACCTCTACGACGGTGAAGAGCTCCTCGCTCCAATTAGGCATGTATCCTTTTTTGAATTGACCCCTCGTCTTACTGATACGCACGCGATCTCCTTCGCGTAGTTTCGGTTTTTTTCCCCTACCACCGCCGCCGCCGCCGTACAGGCGTTGCCATACCTCCTCCTGATTCGTCGCGTCGACGCTCGCCGGCGTCCTACCGATGCTTCGATGATAGGCGTTGTTGTACGAATGCACGAAATCCGGTAACGCCTCTACGTAGCGCAGCGTCTCGTGTTTCGTAAAATAACGCCACATGCGCGTTTTCAAAGTCCTATTGAAACGTTCCACGACGCTCGCTTTAGTCTCCTCGTTATGCGTCACGAAATGATGAACGCCGCGACTCTTTAGGAACGTTTGCAGGGGTCGATTCAGAAACTCGGTCCCCTTATCGGTCTGCAGCGCGTTCGGCGGCGGCTCGTCGTTCAGCAGACG
Source organism: Escarpia spicata (assembly GCA_963995525.1). Classification (NCBI taxonomy): domain Eukaryota; kingdom Metazoa; phylum Annelida; class Polychaeta; order Sabellida; family Siboglinidae; genus Escarpia; species Escarpia spicata. The sequence goes on from OZ023218.1 coordinate 45,596,029, forward strand.
CTCGAAGGCCGCGACGAGCGATGCGCCGGACTTATTCTTCAACGGAACGCACCACGCCCGCTTCGAAAACACATCGATTACCGTTAATAGAAATGTTATACCGTCGTTGTGTTTTTTTAACCTAGTCAGATCGACCAGATCAGCTTGCCACTGCTGGTTTTGCCCGCCCACGATAACGCAACGTCGTTTGAAACGTCTTTTAACCGGTTTGTGTAGAGTATAAGCGTCCTGCGCCGCTAGCCACCTCTCGACATCCGGGCGTCGTCGACCCCCCTTTGACGCGCGGTGCAACGCGTCGACACCTCCGTAACTCCCCGCTCGTTTCGGATCGAAGTAGAGTTCATTCAGTTCAGCGTCGTCATCGTCGTTTCGTTTTCGAAGGTTTCGTTTTGGACGACGACTCCACCCGGACACCATGACGATGACGACGACGATCGACGAACGACGACTATTATATAGAGAGCGATAACCACGATGACGATGAGACCAACGACGGCGACCGTTCGTTGTATTGACGGCATCGTCACATCGATTCCCAATCGTCCAACGCTCTCTTTCTAGAACGTCGTCTTCGCACCGCCTTTCCCGCTGAACTGACCGATCCCGTCGCCTCCTCTCCTTCTCTTGACAGCCGCCGCCGTCGCTGCTCCATGTACTCCCGATAGCGCGGGTTGCCGACGAACTCCATAGGAATGTTCATACCCTTCATACTCAACCCGAAAGCGCGCCATCCTAGGGGCTGCGTCGTCTTCGTTCTCGTTCGCATGAGATCGTTCACTAGATCGACCATGTTACTCCCCGCGATCGTTTTACCGTCGTACACGAATTCGCCGCGTTCGTTCCATCGACACAAGGGATCGGCTTTCATTTTCGCGATAAGTAGACTCGCCTTCCCTTTCAGCGTTTTCGGCATGCTGGCTACGATTTCGCGCTCTACGGCCTCCGACGATGGTGGTGGCGTCGTGGTCTGTGGTAGCTCGCCGCCGTCGGCGTTGACCATCGACACGCGTACCGGTTGCGCCGTTCGAGCCGCCTCTATAGTGTTGTAGCGACTCAGCAGCTGATTGTACGACACCACCTTATCGCGCTCGGATAAATCCGATCGCTCTAGAATATCTTTCATGTCGCTGTCCAGGCTACTCAGTACACGTAATCGAGGGGTGCTCGACTGCTGCTGCTGCGGTTGAAGGAGACTTTCCACCAATCGCGGGTCGACCAACGCCATCTTCTTCGCGTACTGCATCGCTTAACCCCCGATGAACTGTTTGAGTAGTGGTAGGAAAACGGTGCTCGCTAACGGCGCTAGCAGGGCCGTCAGAAAACCACCCGCCCCCGTTTGCAAGATGGCTCGTTTCCGCTTCACCGGAATTCGTTTGTTGACCAAGTCACGCAGGTGATCTCTGTATTTTGTCAACACGCGTTTCTGCTTCGGCGACACCTTCACGTTCCCTCTCAGAATATTGTACGCGCAATCGCATAGACTACATATGAGACCGACCTCCGAGTGGGCGAGCACGGCTTTTCGCAGATCTACGTTCCGCTTATGTCTATCCATCAACTGCAGGGCGAAAACGTGTCTCTTCAGACGTCGCGCCGAAACGTCGTCAGTCTTCGGTCGTCGCTTCGCCGCTACCACCGCGCGTCTTCCCGGCATACCGATTAATGCGTACGCGGCGACGTCCCTCTCTACTTATAGTTGACCACCACCACCACCACCCTTCCGTACGTAGACGTACTGAAGGGGGTCGTCCGGAAATATACACGTACGCAGGCGCATGTACTCTTCCGTTTCCTGTTTCAGGTCGACGAAGAGATAGCCGTACGCCGGCGACGTCGCGTTTTTGAAAGACTCTATCATGTACTTGGCCTCTCCCGGATACATCTGTTTCGCTAGGTGACCTACTTGACCAACGTCTCGGGGGTTCTTAAATAGTGCTAGGTATTGGGCGTTCAGGCTGATTGTGCGGTTTTCTCCCCCTTTCGGAAACATGTTCTGTCGGAGTTGTACGACCGACGTATTACAATGATGACTTTTTTTAGTAAATAGCGCCGTCACCCCACTATCGGCTTCCTCCATGAGGTCGTCGAGTACTAAAAGCGTCCTCTTTTTACCGTCTAAATACGTCGTAGTCGGCAGGCCGTCTACGAACTCTATTTCCGGAGCCATAGACGCGTAGGCGGGCTGCCACTGCCCGTAACACCACAGGACTTTTTCGGGCGTCGGATCGATCATAGCGCTTCGTATCAGACGGTCGACGAACGTCGTCTTACCGCATCCCGTAGGCCCTGATACTATACACGTAAACGGATGCTTCAACAACGGTCCGCTCATTTTCACGACTGATACTGGCTGATGTTTTTTACGCGTCTTTATAAAAGGAGCGCACCTCCATCAACAGTTTACCGAGCTTGTTCTCGCCCTCGACGTCACCAAGCCGGGTACCCCAGAAACCCTCCCTACTCGGCACCCACTCCACCAAGTCGGCGTCCCCGGTGGCCAACAGTTCGGCCTTCAACTCCCCGCCGAACTTACTTATCAACAGCCCCTTCATACAGGCGACCCTAACGACGTTCCAGTCGGTTCCCGTTCTCTTTTTTCGAATACCGTAACTGAGTCGTTTCGCTGCGTAGGGCGATCGCGTTCTTTTGATACACGCGGCGCAAGCGAGGTCTTCGTTGAATAGCGCTTTCCTATACTGATAGGCGTGCTCGACGGATCGGAAGACCCGACCGTACGCCGTCAATCGGCACCTGTACATATTCGACAAGAAGGAGCGCGAACCGCCAAACTTTATACGTTCCGACGACGACAACATGACTACTACCGATAAAAATCGCTACCGCCTATATAGTCACGCTCCCGGGACAGGCGCCGGCTTCTATGAGCACTTCGATCGCTAGTCGTTGATCGCTTAGGACGTTGATCGCTAGGTGTGACTTGGGTTAATCGCTAGATGGCGTTATCACGTAACTAGGGACGCTGTTATTAACCGCTAGATGGCGCCTGTCATTCACAAAAAGTGACAGGCCATCAATCACGTTTTTTATAACTAGGATCCCGATTCCACTCAGGTTACCAAAAAGCCTTTGATCTTTTTTTTATAAGTAGGATCCCGATTTTGAAATCGACGTTTTTTATGCACGTACCTAGATACAAAAGGGGGCGTGGTTTGGGGCGTGTGTATCCTCCTAACTACTCACGTGAGATCATGTGAAAGTGTGACACCCAGTAGGCGAGTGCAGTTTACTTATTCTATCTGTCTGTCATTGATCATTATCGGCTGGATGTCTGGTGGTTTGTTCTTGAAGCATATGCACATTTCCTTCGTTTTGTCGTAGTTCAATGCCATTTTGTTGGTGGCAGTCCACTGTGCCACTTCGTCTGCCGCTGTTTGGAGCGAGCTATCGAGGCCTGAATGTGAACATGATTCCCATATTGTGCAATCATCTACATATTTGGTGTTTGTACTGTTCTAGGGTTGAGATTTTGCGCTAAATTTTTAAGAATTGTCGGCTTACCTCAAGGATATCTGATCCAGATCTCACTGGTAACATATACTCATGGTTGATACCTCTGCAGGCGATTAGCAACCGTAGCACCAAAAATAAAACCAAAACGTTGCTTGTGTAGTTTTGCACTCCGATTGTCTACATAATTGTGAAAAGTAAAGGGATAGGTTTCCATCTTAGCTAACATCGTTACACACTGAGACGAATTCCGAATAAGTAGATACCCCACCGGACGCGTCCTCATTGGTTATTAAACTCAGGCGTGAGTTAATTTCAATTGTAAAATTGTTAATTCAATTAACTCAATATCGAAATTTAATGTCATTGGCTTCGGTATATAAACATGGAGCTTGCGTTTCGGTTATGTGATTTCATAATGTTATGGTAGGTAAGTAAGACAGATTGTCATGGTTTTATTTACTTTACATTGTGGATAACTAGGCAATTTAACATCCTCTTGGTAATTATGTTACGTTGGAAAAAATATTACCAACATCGTCAGATCAATACAAAATATGTCCAACTATACAAGGTCGCAAATAAATTGTGTATTTCCTTTTCATGTCGTTCGAGCGTCTTGGGGGTCTACCAATTTACCATTGTCCGTCGGTTAACCGAAAACAGAAACATAAAAGGCCTTATACAAGAATGTAAGAGTAACGCAGTTATTTATGTGCAAGTTTTATTGAAGCGCGTGATCATATACATGCAAAAAAGTATTACGTTTTTGTCCGAAAATAAACCTACTACACATATTTCATTACGTTCTTTTGAAGCAATTCTTTGGGATTTCATAACAAAGCAAAGCTTTCAACAGCGTATATCGTCAGCTGAAATCAATATCGCCAATAATTTCCTGTTGTGACCAAATAATACTCCGCGCTCGTTATGTGGATAAAACAATATAACATCGCAAGAATCAATTTTGATCAGCTTAGTACACAGAACGTTATAACTAAGTTAAGTAGCATCACTAGTTGTGACTTATGACAAAACAGGCAACCATAATAATGCAACTTCGATATATGTGCTTCAGCTACGCAGTTATGTGAGGCACAAATTTGATCCGATACAATAGTAAAAGCAAGCAGATTATGGTGCAGACTTTCCGTGAGATTCGTGATCAACGCAGCCGATGCCGTGACGAGGGGAAGTTTCAAACGTACGTCAATATAGCTATTTTATAATTGTTTACCCTACACGTGCAGGTAGGCACCGTACGGCAAAGCTAAAGAGATACGTTAGTCACTGACACTTCTGATATCAAGTTGCACTTTTACGAACTTCATGCAGCTGTGGTCGTACGAGGCATGCAGCTGTGGTCGTACGAGGCATGCAGCTGTGGTCGTATGAGACATGCAGCTGTAGTCGTATGAGGCATGCAGCTGTAGTCGTATGAGGCATGCAGCTGTGGTCATACGAGGCATGCAGCTGTGGTAGTATGAGGCATGCAGATGACGTAGCGCAAATAACAATGTGTCCACTGCGTCGAGCAATGTTGACTATGAAAAGAAACGGTTTCACGAATTATTTTACCGATATTTGTTCTTAATGTAGTAGTGGTAAAGACTAAACCCCTTAACAAAATATTGATATCGTTCGGCATTCCTCTCCCCGGCGTGGCTCAGCGAAACTTATAAGGTCCCGGCGTCAGTTTCGTCGACGTCTTCTTCCGGTGCCAGTGCCATCGATCGACTATGCTTATCGAAACATGCCTTAGCCCCGTCACATCTCAACATGATGAAACGGCCTTTGACTGACATCTTGACCGTTATCTCGTGTGTGTGGTCTTTCATCTCCTCTGTATCCACGACGACGGTGCTACCCATCTTCAGGCGGTCGACCTCGTCGGCGCTCAACACGACGCGGTGGATGTGCCCATCCGTCTTAGCCTTGCCCGTCTCTAGCGTGAGTCCTTCGCTCTTCCCCTCCTGTCGCCAGTTCTCGCGGTACATGTGCATGTGCTTCACAGGTTCCAGAACGATGTCCTTGAGCGCTTCCAGTTCCTTCCAAACTCCGCTGCCTTCGTTGTGCACGGGCATGATCGGGTAACGCGTGCGCATCGACCCGACGCCGGGGATGAAGGGCAGGAAGGCGCGAGTGCCCGAAGCTTTCACCTTGTGCATCACATTGTTTCGATCGAGGACACCCACGACGCTTCGGACGGTGTCAGCCTTCGACGTGCCTAGCTCGCCACCCTCAAAGAATTCGAACGGTGTCTGGTAGTAGATCTTACTGTTTGAACCGTTGTACGCCTTGTCTTCATATTTGGTCGAACCGGTCCGGCCACCTGCTTTCACGGTCTTGCCAGCTTCCGACTTTGCTTCTCCCTTGTACTCGAGGTCGAATGGATTCCACTTGAGCAGCGGCGTCGTGTAAACGATCTCCAGCGGGATGGCGTACGTCCACTTCTGCTTGTAAAGATTACATGTTTCAACACGTCGGACTGTACGGCATATGTCCAGTTCTACTCCGGCCACCTTTGGGTGTGTCGTCATCGCCATGAAGACGTTCTCATCTGCGAAGCCGCGGTGTCGCTTTAAGAGGCCCATTGCATCAGCATCCTGTACGCGCATCCAACGGTGGTAATAGCCGACGTTTAGTTTCTCGTCGTCACTGCTGCTGTCGTACGGGTAGGAGACTGCGTCGAATCCGTCGTCGTACAGTCTAGCGCCGTAGTTTTCTTTGCCGGGGATCTCGGACATCAGTTTATCGAGGAGCCCGTAGTTCTTCCTGCCATCAATCCACTCGTCGTTGTCGAACGGGTTGAGGGTGAAGCGAGCAGCCCTCGTTCTTTCGTGCTCCCCCAGCGTGTTCTTGTTCCCCATTCGGGCCATCAGGTCGTCAACGACGCGGAAACGGTTCAAAGGCACATCATGCTTGAGTGGATGACACAGGATGCGATAGTTCCACTGGGCAATCTGTGGCAAGGTATCATTAATCATGTTCATGATTTTCGTCGGTAGGTAGCTGAAGTTCTCCAGGTTGCTCTTGCCGCCCGTGTATGACGTGTACCGAACCTTCTCCTGCATTTCGAACCAGGAAGCTGCATCGAGGAAATGACGATCGCTAACGAACGACTCCTCTAACTTGTCCGAAATGGTCCACGCGCCTTCCAGGTAACACAGGTTTGCCTTGAAGTACTTGCGATAGTCTCTCTCCGAATGATCTTGATTCTTCCAAGCTTTGAACCATTCTCGCATCTCCATGATCTGGTCAACGAGGTCGTGATGTTGAAGCACCTCTGGTGGAACGTCGGGGAAGGGAATCTCCTCTACTTCGTGGAAGTTGGAGCTGGTGGTGCTCGGCATTCGGAGGCCGTAGTCGTTGTGTCGGGTGCGGAACTCGACGCCATTGAGCACGGCGACGAACTCGCCGAGACCGACCGTGCGGATGTTGTTGGCATGGTCGTGGAGGGCGGCGACAGTCCGGCCAGTGTGGGACGCCGAGTGATACGGACGTGTGCCTTCGAAATGATGTCGTATCTGTGAATGGACAACATCAAAAATTAATCTCCGCATTCATAGTCGTCAGGTGAAATAGTATCCCGGAGACAACAATTGATCATAACCTCACACTGCTAAACTATTTTCTATACAACTGAAAGAAATGATTTGTTGACAATCGTGTCTGGTTGTGTAATGACGGCCATCTTGAATTGCAAAATATCCGACCTATGCAATGTTGTCGAACAACTTAGGCGGTTAACGTTTTACGACACTGTGTTTGGTGTCAACAATATAGACGTTGTATGGTTCGGCTCGTTTAAATATTTAACTTGTGATTTTATATGACAAACTTATCCGGCATCTTTAAAGATGGCGGTCATCAAATCAAATGTCCCAAAATCGTATCCAATATTTTACTTAGGGCACTAATCGCTGTGTTAAGGTGTGTTTAGGGGTAGCATTTTCAAATAGTTCATATTTGACCATCGCATATATTTATTGCCGTCATTTTAAAGATGGCGCACATCAAACATGATTCTCCATTCCGAAAGTGTGAAAATATAGGTTTTCTGGTGCGACTGTTCTAGATAACGTTGACCTTCTCTGGCATTCAGGTCCGCCAAATTTTAATTCGCCCCCGTCAAAACCAAAGTTGTCCTTGTCTTTGATTCGTATATATTATCAAAATCCGTAACGTGTATGCTATCAAAAACCATAATGATACAACAGATATGACAAAAAAGTATGACTTAAATAATAGATGCAAACCTAGCACACGTGCCATCGCAGCTTTTTCATGGCAATGTCCATATCCTAGCTAGAGGCGTTAATAATAATAATAATAATAAACTTTATTTATACACCATCAAATCCGGGACTAATGACCCCCGTTAACGGGTGTTTACAAATTGCCAATCATATAAGAAGCATAAAAACACTTTTAAGAGAACAAATAAGAAAATAAATTAAATTAGCAAACAATATCCTAGTATATAGTGTATGCATATATATATAAGCCTAAGTATAGTAAAATTACGGGTAAATGCAATGATAAAATAAACGATTAGCAAAAGTGCTGAACAGCTGAACCTACTGGAACAAATATATATATAATAAAAATATATATATAAATAAATACAAAATAAATAAAATAAAAGCCTAATTTACATTAAATAATTTGATTAGATACTAAAATGTGACCCTGAGATAAATAAGACTAAAAATGTATTAAAACTATATGCATGAATAAAGCAAAGGTTAAATTATGTCTGGCCATATTAGTTTGAGAACAGAAATGTCTTCAATAATTTTCCAAACTGTCTAGTGTTCTCAATCGCGCGTAATTCCAGAGGCAGAGAGTTCCACAATGTCGGCCCAGCACATGCAAATGCCCGGCGACCATAACGTTCTAGGGTTACGCGTGGAACATTCAAAAGCAGACCACCGCCAGAGCGTAGGGTCCTGCGTGGTGCGTAACGATGTAGCAGTGACGCGATATACACTGGCGTGCCTACATACAGTGCCGTGTGTACAACCATGAGTAACTTGTACTCGATGCGCTTTCTCACTGGGAGCCAGTGTAGCTGTTGTAGGACCGCAGTGATAGATCGCCGGTCACCTCGTCGAAGTTGCATCACAACACGAGCGGTTGACCGTTGGACTCTCTCTAGACGGTGCAGCAGACGGTCAGGTATACCAAACAGCATCGCATTTCCATAATCAATTCTGGATGTCACAAGTGCATGGACAAGACATTTGCAGACACTGGTCGTCATTGCCCCTCGTACACGAGCAATTCTCGAGAGATGGTAGTAAGCACTTCGACATACATTTGCAACCTGCGTCGCCATCGATAAATCAGCATCGATTGCAACACCAAGGTCACGGACGATGGTCGATGTCGCTACAAATTGACCGCATATGTCGACATGATCAATGAGTATTGGTCTGCGCAAGCTCGATGAACGTATAACAATTGCTTCCGTTTTGCTCTCGTTGAGAACCAGTCCGTTGTCATAGAGCCACGTTTTAACTTCACTGATGCAAGCCTCCATTCTGATGAGAGCATTTGTATGCTCAAACGGTGGAAAATCGACGTATAACTGCGTATCATCGGCGTACAGATGATGTTGTACGTCGTGTCGGTTGAGTACATTCGTTAGAGGCGCAATGCAGGCGTTGAAGAGCACCGGCCCAAGAACCGACCCCTGTGGTACTCCGGATCTCATCACGGTACACCCAGACATTTCTTTCCCGACACGCACGGCTGAGGTACGACCGTGTAGGTATGACGCCAACCACGCATGCGCTTCGCCGCATATGCCATAGCCAAATAGTCTCCGTAGTAAGATATCGTGATTTATTGTGTCGAAGGCTGCTGTTAAATCGAGAAGCACATGAAGTACTCCACGACGAGCATCTATCGCTTGCGCCACATCACTGTGAATGCGTAAGAGTGCTGTCTCCGCACTGTGGCGTGGTCGGTAGGCACTCTGGTAGACGCCCAGTATGCCATTCTCGTTCAGGAAGCGTTGCAGTTGTCTTGAGACGAAGCGCTCCATTGTCTTCGCCACAAACGAAATGTTCGATATTGGGCGGAAGTTAGATAGCACATTGACATCAGCACCTCGTTTTTTCAGTACAGGCGTTACAATGGCGTGTTTCATCGATTGTGGGACTAAAGCAGTGGAGAGCGACGCATTAATTATGCGTGTAATAACTGGACACAGCACTTTAATGTTCTGTTGAAGGAGTGACGTTGGCAGCGGGTCCAGTTCGCATGACTTGGTAGCAGATGCTAAAATTATGTTCTTCACGTCTGCCGGTGAAGCAGCTTCGAAACATACTAAACGTGCAGCCGCATTCGTCACTACGTCTTCGGTTGACCGCATCGATTTTCTCGGAGAAACTCTTCTGGAATTTCGCTGCAACAGTAGCTTGTGTAGCGTCCTCGGGTAGCGGTCGGTCTCCAGCTCGACCAAGTAGTGTGTTTGAGGTACATGAGAACATCCGAGAGGCAAAGTGCATTCTCCACAGCGATACCTTAGTGAAGATCATTCATTTGGTCGTCGTTATTTACTATCGGAGTTCTCTATCTGTTTAGGTCGCATGATAATGTTAGAAAACTGGGATGATGATGTCTTTGCCAGTTTATAGCAGGATTCTTCTCAATTAAGAAAGCAGTATATAGCTGCTGAGCTATTGCAACAGACGGAACAGTGCCACGAACGGGTGATGGCGGTGCAGTTGGCCTGACCGTGACACCGATGGATAGAGTGTGGATCTGCTGTGACGCGATTTAGATGAAAATGTAACGCATGAATGAAGATATGCATATACCATGAGCTCAGCTGCACCAATGAGCAAATGAAACATGTTCAGAAGACATATTTCATTGATGTTAAATCATTGACCTGAGTAGCCACCAAAATAAATTATATTCATAACTGATGACAGGAGAATTATTCATAAATGGCGGCAGTTTTTAAATGTCCGCCCTCAGTCATCGCTTCAAGATTGCCAAACGTTTTTGTTGTTCTTTATGGTTCTTAGAGGTATCTAAATATGTGAGGTGTTCTAATCGCGTTGACCCCTCGTGAAATTATGCAATGACACAACGCCCCTCACCATCTAGTGCATATGTATTATTTGAGCCTTTACTAATTACCTAACAATTAATATGTTGCTTAAGATAATTTCGTAGATCAGGTATTTGTGCAATATGTTATCTAGTTGTATAATTATCATATATGTGTGTAACAATAATATATGTCATCATAATATATGATGAACTTATTAATATAATGGATACATTTTTATAACGTATTTGTTGTCTTCAACGAGGGCCGCCATGTTCGTGTCGCCGTACCTGTTTGATGCCGGAGTCGCCGTCTGAGCGCACTCGCTCTTCTACAAACAGTTGTTGCATGACGAGTTGACGGGCGAGGGTCGCCATACGGCTCTTCATCGTATCCATGTTCGTGTTCGCATCGAGGGCGATCTTCAGCAATTCGGTGATTTCCTCAGTCGTCAAGGAGTCCGCATCCGTTATCGCCGTGCCTGAGGCAATCACCACGCCGGCCAAGCACGCCAACAAGAAACTGGCCGCGCCCATCTGAAAGCGAGATAAACTACATTCAATGTTGTTATTGCTATCGCTGCTACCGCTGCGGCTGCTGCAGCTGTTGCTGCTGCTGCTGATGATGATGATGATGCTGATGATGTTGTTGTTGCAGATGCTGCTGCTGCTGCTGTTGCTACTGCTGCTGCTGAATGCGTTCTCACAATAATAAAGTTCAGTTGTAAAATCACACAATAATGTCGCATAAGTGGCTTTGTTGGTGGACCGTGGCTCGTTCCGGTCCCAGCATGTGATGCCACTGTTACAGCGACAACATCCATGAGGTCATTTATTCATAATAATTTTATAGAGGTGTAACATACATTGATCTGTTGATGCATCACGACAGCGGTATGCAACGGATGTGGCCTAGACTCGTATACTTAGCCATAAACAAACTGTCGCCAGCAGGGCTACCTGCGCCATACAAAGCCAACGTTCGTAGACCTGCTTCTTTAATTACATGTTGTATCTATACTTATTTAGTATTTACTGACCTAACATCACACGTATGTGACAATAGCAGCTTCGTTCACCGATTCGCCATTTTAGGAATTACGTCCTTCACGGGCACGATATCAATCTATATACTACCTTTGCCATTGACCCCAAAATGAAGTCAACGTTGACATTGCTGTCTGTTCGGCGCTTCTCAAACGCCCGACCGGGGAAGCAACTCCGGTTAGAGACCAGCACACTACGAGTCCACGACAGGTTACTCTTTACCCCCTGTAATGTTATTTCCCCTCGCATGTACTCAAAATGGATGGGACCAACGGCTTTTATTTGTTGGTGAACGACATTGCCTATGTTTCCAAACGGCAACAGGAGGAATAGAACCGCCGTCCCCTGGATCGACAGTCGTCGTGTTACGCAATTAATTTTGTGCAATGTCTGTCTTGGTTTATCGTTAGATTACCGGTTTCCATTGCAAACGGCGGGAATGCCCGGACCGCGAGGCGTCGTAAACGGACCGTCCGAAGTGGAACAGCTGTCAGACCGCTGACCACGGCAGAATCATTTTAACGATGGCAAAGACCAGAGGCGTAACCGTCAAAGGGCGTAATTTCCGCCTTCGTCTATCACTGTACCCTGAACAATGGTCTGGATTAACCCGGAATACGACTGCGCGGTGCGAACACAGGAAAATATTGATACGACCAATGTTACGTTCGACATGGTAAGTTGGCACGTCATTCCAGTTTTACTAATTGCAACGGCGGGGCTGAGCTACACCTAACCACAAGCTAGCTCGTATCCATTAGGGACCGATAATACAACAACATATAATGTGTCCATCATATTCCTCGTATACTACCAACAGAGTCCTATTCACCTCGAACCATATTCGGTGTGTGTGTGCGTGCGTGGGTGCGTGGGTGCGTGGGTGCGTGGGTGCGTGGGTGCGTGGGTGCGTGTGTGTGTGCGCGCGGAAGATAAATGTGAACTTGATTGCACTGTTGTTTTGCACCGTTTTGTTCTTTAGATAATACGTCGAAGTGAACATTGTTTGATATATAGAAATAAGATAGGAATGAACGAGTTATAAATGCATATGTTACCGTTTAATTTACTGAACGTAGAAACTTGCAGACGTATTATACAATCTCTGCCTGACGATAGTCACACGAACACTGTTTAAACGACTACACGACATCGAGTCTCGATAATAAACCCTCCAGGCATTGCGTCGTAGTAGATGCCGGGTAAATGCCGGCCACCCAGAGTATATAGGTACATAACCTACCAGAATGCCGGGTAGGTCTTGTGGACCTAACTTAAAAATAATGTCGAATTATATATAGGAAAGTAAAGCGTATATGGTAACGACAAAATACTTACATAATTAATTATAAGCCTACATGTTTGGCGCCATATTTATGATCAGCATTAATGATGTTGTCTGTAAGGGGACAATGTCAAGCAACTGTGAACGTTCAGTTTAATCATGCTGTGAACATTTCCAACACCATAGCATAGTGCTGATTACCACAGTTTACGATGATTAGCAAACTCGAAGTCGAGTTGACCGCCGATGGCAAAAATGCAACACATGTTATCCGCCCCAACAACCATTTCTATTTCTAATAAAAGCCCTGCAAAGGTCCTCTATGAACACGGATTTCAGCCGTTGGTTCTCTTTTCAAAATACTCTAAAATCTCTGAAGTTGCAATCACAAACACGTACCTTTGCAGTCGTTTCTCCCGGTAAGTAAGCTGGCGTCTTCCAAACTTCGGTGTGCTTTCTCTAAGTAAGGCCAATGTTCTGTTGTCGACCCGCGCCGAGGTAATGCCAATTGCCTCTATTTATACACCGAATTTTACCCCGTCTCTACAGAAAAGGTTAACCCCCCTGACATGTCGCACCACCTTATGCAACACTCACACACGTGTCACGATCACGGTCGCCTTGATTTATTGAAAAGGGAAATTACTCGTGACGACAGTAGCCTTTGTTACACCCTAAGGCACTATATTTGTAACAGTTCAACGAAGGTACCCTAGCGATACGATCTGTATTTAGCTGACGTCACGTTTGTTATGCTAAGTGTGGGAATGAGTGACACTTAAATTCATCGAACCACCCAGTGCGTTTGTTGACATCGGGTGCGTGCGAAAATGTATGTTATGTATTTTAAAGTACGTTATGGGGAGAGTATGGTTGTCCTTCAACACGACTTTGTGTAGGCGGCATCCAGGGTTCACCAGGGCACGGCACAATTCGGCAATCATTGACAGTTAATTAACTACGTCACGAGTAATTATGGGGGCGGGGTGATTGGCTGGGGAGTGCAACTGAAACGAAACATAATGCAGTTTCAAAAAATTTAAATAATTGGATTCCCCGACTAGTATGAAATAAATGAGAGAGAATGAGGTAATGTTTAATAAGCACGAATATTTTGAAATTTCAATGTTGTCTCATACTAATACCCATTCTGTTGGTAATACTGTTTTGGCAGACGTGGCTAGCCACAAGACACTTTGATGTTCGGTCCGTTCGCGTGATGCCCACTTTCAAAATAACTGATTCATCGAACTTCCTTCAAATAGTTAGCCCTCGGGGCTGATTCGTTTAAAGGAACAGTCAACCTCACTTCAAAGTTGCATTCAGAGCTCGTCCACTTTTAAAATATCCACTGATCAACGTGCCCCATTCAGTCTAAACTCTATCACGTTCCTCAATTCCATGTAACATTTATAGATGAAGCGCAGTGTCGCAGTTGATAGAGCGTCGGATTCTCAATCGAGAGAACTCGTGTTCGAACCCTGTGCTGCCGTGTCGAACCTTGGGCAAATTCGTTCACTCTACGTTGCTCCAGTTCGCTCAGTTGTATGAATGAGAACTTGGCAACAGACTGTGGTGGATATTAGTGTACGAATAGTCTACACTCATTAATTGCAGCCTGGCTGAATGCTTCCCATAGAAGTCGAGATGGTGTTCGATTGAACACGTCTGCCAGCGAGTAAAGTGTAAAGCGCTTTGAACAGTTCTAAGGATTGGATAATGCGCTATATAAGAAATTACCTTTATCTTTTTCATATCATACGCAAGTTTATGATATAACGTCGTAAAAGGCAAATATATTTTATTTTATTTTGCAAAAACGTAATCTATCGAATCGCATATCAAATGCCAAAGTGACTGACATGGTAGAAAGTATGATGATATAAATAAACATTGTTCATGTTATATATATATACATATATAAACGTTCATAAGAAAAACAGCTTAAAATGGTAATGTAACTTAGAATGCGATTTTAGCTGTCCAATTCAGATAACGTGCGCAATCGCGGATAGGGACAATAATAAGACAATTACTTAGTTGTGGAAACGTTTATCAAGTAGAGCTTATCTGCCTAAGGTGGATACGTAACGAGATCATAACTTGACAATCGCAGAATCAGGCGCGACTTTTTAAATCATAGGAAATGTCGTAGATTTACTTTCGACCTATCATACGACATCCAGTCTCAATCACAAGTATGCTCCTACGATTGATTCCCTTCACCGGTTAAAGTGACCCCCCCCCCACTCACTATTCTTGCACTACTATCTCCCTCAGCCGTCTCATTACCCCACTATCACTCGCTCCCATTCTCTCACAATCCCACAAAATCGTTCCTTATACAATCCTCCCATCGCTGAATCGGTCGTCGTCGCGTCCTTTTCTCCTTCACTCTCCGGTCGTCTGCTAACTTCTGCCAACACCTGAATGACGTCCATACACCGTGTTGTTCTCTTTACACAATGGCAATGTTTTCACTGGGGCAGAGTACAGTGTACACTTGGCGATATCAGCTTTTAGCTTTTTAAGCGACCTTGTCTGTGTCGGTACATGGAATCATCCATCTCAGCTAGTGATGTTAATTAATAGCAAGAACTTGCAGTTCGCCGACTCAATTGTGCCCGGGTTGCGAATTCGGTTTTCCCAAACAGTATATCCATCGCCGCGCCCACTTTGACCCATTTTCACCGTAGCCGCCAATCAGCCGTTTAGGTTATAATTGCGCATGCGTGACGGATACCGCGTGACGATATCAAATCGGCTGTTTTGCTGTCGATACTCTTCACGAATGCTACATTTTAACAGAAATTTTGAAGAATTTAAGAGAAGTACGTAAATCAATAGATTGCACTAGATGCGCTGTGTAATGTTACATGCTTGACACAACACCATGCATCAGATAATTTATATTAATTAAGCGTTTCAGTGATTTGTACGTTTTGCGTTTGTCACACCGACTTTGCCTTGCCTTTCGCTACCACTCTGCGTGGAATTGAAATTAATCTTGTTTTGCATTAAAATAAATGATGGACTGCAATGAACATTGACGGGAATTCTACGAGCAGTTATTTTTTTATATTTATGTGTCGATTTTAAATAAAAAAAGTTGTAACATAAATAAGTAGGCTAAACAACAAATTATATATCCATTGTGGTCCGCGACGCGTTTACTCGGCCAGAACATGTCATGTAGAATTATTCTGAAAGCACTGCAACTGTGATATAAAAAAAGTATATTATTAAGGCTTAATTTTTGTCTGAAAGCATAACAATGTTATATAAATGTGTGTGTGTGTGTGCGTGCGTGCGTGCGTGTGCGGGTGCGTGTGTGCTTGTGTGCGTGTGTGTGCCATTCTCACGAAAAGTGTATACATTTCAAAATGAGTAATGTCATTTTCGAGATATGACCCACATAAGTCATAACCTTACTAATTGTGTGGAATGTCAGACTCACATGCCGGTTTGTCCGTGAAATTAATTAAGTCATTCTTGCATCTATCCGTGTTTTTCTTTATTCGTGAGAAGACGGCTTTAGGATGTGACACAAAGTGTGGGACACGTCAAATATGTCATCGGTCTGTAATCCTTATGACTACCCAGTATTTCTGTTTTATATGAACGGCCATAAGCACTCAGACAATACACGTGTACCTATATGTCAGTAAGCCTCCAAACAATCATTTCACATTATAAATATTTACCATGGTTACCAATGTACAAAAGAGAAATTGTTCAGTTGCTTGTGACCTGAGATAAGATTAAATATATTTGCAATATGTATGTTGGAATGGTTTTTCAGCTTATACGTGGAAGTTACATTTTAATATTAATCAATGTCATTGCAATGTTGAGTTTTTAATTATATTGTTGCAGATTAAGTTGAATCTTTTTGTAACTGTTAATGGACTAGCTATTGTAAGTTTAATTTTTATTTCATGATTAAAATATGTGTATTGCATAAGTTAGTAGGTAACCATCTAGTTTGTTTAGGTCTGCCGGAGACTGTGCTCCAATGTATGATTGAAATGTGTGTATTGTATTAGTTTGTAGGTAACCTTATAATAATTACATTAAATGGTTGTTTATTGTAGAATACATTGCCTGCTGGGTATGACGATCACGTCTGTTCATTTGAACGTATTGACGAGCATACGCTTCTGCCGGCATGGATCTGTTCGAATGTCAAGTGTTTGCCATCATGAGGATGCAGATGAGCTGACTGAGACAATATTCCAGAAATTATGATTTGTATATGCGATGCTTTGTATCCATGGAATTATGTCGTGAAATTGGATAATTAACTATGCAATTGTCGATGTCTGGGATTTACATATATGTGTGATTACGCTAATGTTTGTGAATGACATATATATGCTAGAAAGAATACAGGAAAGAGCGACTAAAATGAAACCAAAACTGAGAGATCTTAGTTACGAAATACGCTTAAAAGAATGTGGTTTGACAATACTACAGACCAGGAGATTGGGAGGAGATCAGATAGTTTTTAAAATGTTGACTGGTAATGAAAATATTGATATAAATATGTTTTTCTCAGTTAAGAAAGATAGAAGGACTAGAGGACATGAAGTTACATTAGTAAAGGAGCAGTGTAGATTAGATATAAGAAAGTTCTCATTTTCACAAAGAACCTTAAATGATCGGAACATATTATCTGCTGATTTTGTGGGTGCTAGTAGCGTGAATATGTTTAAATCTTGCTAGTTGCGTGAACATATTTAAACATAAAATTGACATGTACTTCAGAATGTCGAGATACACATAGGTAAAAAGGGTTGGACTCTCAATAAGCCAAAAGGCTTCCTTGTCCACCTGCCATCTTGAACTAATTCTCTGGATGGTAATTGTGTTCAATCTTGTTAAATATTATTATAGTACAATGACACTTGAATTCTTAAAATGCACACGAAGGGTAGGCAAAATTCCTTTGGAAATAGGCATAATAAATTATCTCATCTTATAACAGACGTAGATCACGATCTGTTTCACTGCTCACTAGTGCATATTTGAAACATTCTAATTCTAGTTGTTTCCAACGCTCGGCAACCTTCTATTAACTGACTAGTCTGTATTATTGCGGAACGGTGCAGCGGCAAGCACAAGAAAACAGTCAATTCATTGGGAACAACCTATGCCACTAATGGCGTTGTAAGCCAGCACATTAATCACTGTTTTATAGCGGTATGTGACGGCGGGACTTACTCACTTACTAGTCTCTTAGCCTAGGGCCTAACTGTATGTTTCTATTCCGACTGCATGACCGACATGGTTTAGGAAGCTTAATCGTTTTGCTGCACCTCGTCGTGGGCCACGTTGTCTCGGTTGCTAACTTTGGGCCAGGATATCTGCTCACTTTTAATTTACTGAACGTAGACACTTTCACGTGTGTTACATAATCTCTGCCTGACGATAGTCACTCGTAGGTTGTTTCAACGTCTACAAGATATTGAGTCTCGACCACGAATCGCTGGCCTCCGGGCCCCATGCTAGACCGTCTATTGTCCTGTATTGATTCGTATTTTACCCCGCCTTTACATAAAAGGTTATTAATTTTACAGGCTGGCTGACGTCACGCAAGGTCCAGACAAAAACATCATGGCCGCCATCTTTTGTGGAAAATAAAATTGCTCGTGGCGATAATGGCGAGCACAGTGATGGTGAAACGAACAATTCACTTAAACATACGTGTTTGTGTTATTGATTGAGATCGGTGGAATATCTACGAAATAAAATGATACGACCATCGTTATGTGACATGTGTGGCCAAATTTTTAGGTGACAAATGAGAGACAAACACCGCCTAAGTGCCATTAGCAATTGCCGTAAACACCTCAAAGCTTATACTGACATACGACGCATATGTAGTAAAATAATTGTTTTATTTCTTACCGATTGGGTTCGTTTGTTACCTTCAGTTCAAATAGAACACACACACACACACACACACACACACACACACACACACACACACACACACACACACACACACACACACACACACACACACACACACACACACACACACACACACACACACACACACACACACACACACACACACACACACACACACACACACACACACACACACACACACACACACACACACACACACACACACACACACACACACACACACACACACACAAACGAACACATATATACAAGCAAGCACACATACACAAACGAACACATATGCACATGCATACAGGTACACATCCACACGCGCACGCGCGCACACGCGCACAAACATACAGGCACGCACACATACACGGAATTCCCGGCATTGTGTTCAGTTCAACTCCGGACACGTTCGGTTGCATCGTCATCGCCATGAAGGCGCGATGTCGGTCCGTGTGCCCCATGGCGTCTCTCGCTAGTACGTGCATCTAGCGGTGGAAGTAGCCGACGGTTCGTTTCTTTTCGTTACTGGTCGTGTTGTATGGGCAGGATACAGAGTCAAAGCCGCCGTCATACATCTCGGCGCCATAGTTGTGCTTGCTTGGGATCTAGCCCATTAGCTCTTCGAGGAGTCCGTAGTTCTTCTTGTCGTCCACTCACTCGTCGGCGTCGAAAGGATTGTGTACAGTGTGTATTAAACATACCCCAATTATATTACATGACCACAGTGCGCATGCATTATATAATTACTAGGATTTAATTTTTTTGAAAACATAAGCATGGTATGTATTAAACATACATGAATTAATGTAGTGTATGTGGATTGCATACTTGGGTAGTGTATAAGTAACTATGCCTACAGTATCTTTGCTCCATTGCCAGCATCAAACCAACTATATAAAGGACTATACACATTTCAATTAGTGTACGTTACGTTATATCTTGTGTGACTGTCACACGGTTAAAATAATTGTATTCTTATTGTCATGGGAATGTGCAAAGTATGACGACATATATATATATATATATACACACACACATATATATATATATATATATATGTTGAAGGATATATATATATATATATATATGTCGTCATACTTTGCACATTCCCATGACAATAAGAATACAATTATTTTAACCGTGTGACAGTCACACAAGATATAACGTAACGTACACTAATTGAAATGTGTATAGTCCTTTATATAGTTGGTTTGATGCTGGCAATGGAGCAAAGATACTGTAGGCATAGTTACTTATACACTACCCAAGTATGCAATCCACATACACTACATTAATTCATGTATGTTTAATACATACCATGCTTATGTTTTCAAAAAAATTTAATCCTAGTAATTATATAATGCATGCGCACTGTGGTCATGTAATATAATTGGGGTATGTTTAATACACACTGTACACAATCCTTTCGACGCCGACGAGTGAGTGGACGACAAGAAGAACTACGGACTCCTCGAAGAGCTAATGGGCTAGATCCCAAGCAAGCACAACTATGGCGCCGAGATGTATGACGGCGGCTTTGACTCTGTATCCTGCCCATACAACATGACCAGTAACGAAAAGAAACGAACCGTCGGCTACTACCACCGCTAGATGCACGTACTAGCGAGAGACGCCACGGGGCACACGGACCGACATCGCGCCTTCATGGCGATGACGATGCAACCGAACGTGTCCGGAGTTGAACTGAACACAATGCCGGGAATTCCGTGTATGTGTGCGTCCCTGTATGTTTGTGCGCGTGTGCGCGCGTGCGCGTGTGGATGTGTACCTGTATGCATGTGCATATGTGTTCGTTTGTGTATGTGTGCTTGCTTGTATATATGTGTTCGTTTGTGTGTGTGTGTGTGTGTGTGTGTGTGTGTGTGTGTGTGTGTGTGTGTGTGTGTGTGTGTGTGTGTGTGTGTGTGTGTGTGTGTGTGTGTGTGTGTGTGTGTGTGTGTGTTCTATTTGAACTGAAGGTAACAAACGAACCCAATCGAAATAAAACAATTATTTTACTTCATATGCGTCTTATGTCAGTATAAGCTTTGAGGTGTTTACGGCAATTGCTAATGGCACTTAGGCGGTGTTTGTCTCTCATTTGTCACCTAAAAATTTGGCCACACATGTCACATAACGATGGTCGTATCATTTTATTTCGTAGATATTCCACCGATCTCAATCAATAACACAAACACGTATGTTTAAGTGAATTGTTCGTTTCACCATCACTATGCTCGCCATTATCGCCACGAGCAA
Organism: Escarpia spicata; assembly: GCA_963995525.1. NCBI lineage: Eukaryota > Metazoa > Annelida > Polychaeta > Sabellida > Siboglinidae > Escarpia > Escarpia spicata. Next base: position 45,617,081 of record OZ023218.1, read on the forward strand.
TTTTACTTTTTGACAAAAGATGGCGGCCATGATGTTTTTGTCTGGACCTTGCGTGACGTCAGCCAGCCTGTAAAATTAATAACCTTTTATGTAAAGGCGGGGTAAAATACGAATCAATACAGGACAATAGACGGTCTAGCATGGGGCCCGGAGGCCAGCGATTCGTGGTCGAGACTCAATATCTTGTAGACGTTGAAACAACCTACGAGTGACTATCGTCAGGCAGAGATTATGTAACACACGTGAAAGTGTCTACGTTCAGTAAATTAAAAGTGAGCAGATATCCTGGCCCAAAGTTAGCAAACGAGACAACGTGGCCCACGACGAGGTGCAGCAAAACGATGAAGCTTCCTAAACCATGTCGGTCATGCAGTCGGAATAGAAACATACAGTTAGGCCCTAGGCTAAGTGAATAAGTCCCGCCGTCACATACCGCTATAAAACAGTGATTAAAGTGTTGACTTACAACGCCATTGGTGGCATAGTTTGTTCCAAATGAATTGACTGTTTTCTTGTGCTTGCCGCTGCACCGTTCAGTCGTACTCTGGATTAATCCAAACCGTTGTCCAGTCTGCAATTTCTCGTGTACTTATAGACGCCGGCGGAAATTGTGTTTTGTGATAGTAACGTCACTTCCGCAATTATGCGCTGCTCATCGTCGCGCGTCGCCACTGGCCTTCGTCACCACTAAACAAAGTCTCTCTTCATAATAATTTGATCACGCTCAGCGGCCTGGCAGCGGGGATAAGACGACATTAAGGATTCGTCCGCCATTACCCAGTATGACTGCTCTTGAAAATAGCGTTTTGGTGTGATGTGTGAGTGTTTTTCGAGCACCTTTACATGAGACATGTTGTTCCGGTGAATACTGAATGTATCACTGCATTATATATCTCACGAGGTAGTAATAAATATACGCTAGTCGCTCGCGTATTTGCACAGTGGCTATTTTGCAGAACGCACCAATATTTCAAAATCCGTCTATGAAATTTATGAAATTTTCAAGAAGATTGTTAGACAAGCTTTGCAGGAAATGAAGGAAACGTTAGAATTGCAGCCTATGTTAAATCTAATGCGGGGCTGTCCGAAGGGCTGATCGGTGGAATTACGATACCTCGCATTTTGCCATTCCCACCATTTGCAATGGGAACCGGAAGTAGGCCTGTACATGGCATCGTGGTATTACATTTGGGCTTGATCTAACATTGCGTAATACTGTTTAAAGAACACTTGTTGTTTTACATCTGAGGATGGTCAACTGCTGATGCTTGCTATAGAGTATGCACGTGTGCCTCGTATAGAAACCTATATGGTTTTATAAATCCTCTAACTTCAGCAATCACTCTGTTGGATATGTAATATTATCTCACAAAACACAGTAATGAAACGAATACCTGTTTATGTCAAATAGTATAAGTCACTTTCATATCCATACTAGTTTATGAATAAAATATGTAGGCTTACTTAAAGGTATCCTTCTCTAGAGATAGTGATTCCACGATGTACTTGTCAATTTCCTTGCGTGAGATAGTTTACTCCCCCGGCATACACATCAGGTACAGGGGACCAAAGTCTTTTAGTATTTCTTCTGAAAATGCCGGGCAAATTGGTATGAATGCAATTGTCCAAGTTTCGTAACAGCGGAAGGTGGAATCGAACAACTGTCCTCTCCTTCGACAGTAGAGTGCTTTAGCCATTCGACCATAGTCTCGTTATACTAAAATGGGTGTCGTATATCCAGGGTAGATCCAGAGACGGTAGTCTAGGGGGAACCACCAAATACACCGCTTAAGGATCGAAAATAAACATCCACTGGCGGCCGAAGCTAATTCCTATTGGGTGGGCTGAGCCGGAGCTTCAGCCCATCTGTCAGCTGTCTGCTCCCATCACCCCCCCCCCAGCCTGCCTGGATCCGCCTATGATGACTGCTTTATAAATGTTGCGTCGTCTGTAATTCTAGGTTGCATGCTCCTATGATGGTTGTGTCCATGCTATCGTCTCTTGATGCGATACGCGGGGAGATAAAAACCCTCATCTGTTGCAAATATAAGCACTTATTGAAAGTGTAATTATGTCGAATCGTGGGACCGTAATGACTGTTTTGTTGTACACCGATACAATCAATTTTATACTGTAGCGTACCGAGTAAATTACAGGCCAGTGCACTAACCATTCGACCATACTGCTTCATCACTACAATGGGTGCCATATAACTGCATTGTGACTGTTGTGTCGTCTATAGTTCATTCTATCTTACATGTTCCTATGATGGATGTGTCCGGTATCTCGTCTCATGACGGAGCACGCGGGGAGAACAAATCATTTTATATATTGGAAATTTAAGCACTTATAGACAGCATAATTACGTTGAATCGTGGAACCGTAAGAACTAATTTTTTACATCAATTGAATAGCAATCAACTTGTTTTTTGAGTATACCGAGTATATCAAGAATGTCAGACTGAAATTGTTGTACAATTATTTTAATATTCTCATATTTAGTAGCTTTATCAATCATCCTTTTAGACACAATGTCATCACACTTAATCAGAATTGTACTCTGGAAATCGCTGTAAAAATAAATTGTATAATTATTTTTATTACTACATAACATCATGTAATAATTCCTCAACACATTGTATATTCTACTTTAATTTTGTACATGATTTGCTATCACTGTTTCTTCGATGCATGCCGCGAAATAAATTATTTAAAAATACTTATTTAAAAATAAACTGTTCACAATAAATCACAAACGTTAGTAATCAGTTAGCAAACCGACTTAATTACATCATGTGACGCTGTAATTGAGTGTAATCTTACGCGCCGGAGGTTTGAATATATCGAAATGACGGTAGCGAAAATATTGATAAGACCAATAACACCGCGAAGAAATACAACACCACCTACTATTTGCACTGGCACAGCACAAAGTGCAGTCAGATGAGTGATGTATGATAAGTTTCTTACATGTTTTTCACATATTTAGAGATTCAATTCGCACATTTTGAAAATGTGTTCATGCAGCTGCAGCAGAAAAAAACAGAAGCAGCAGCAGCAGCAACAGCAGCAATAGCAGGAGCAGCAACAGCAGCAGAAACAGCAGAAGCAGCCGAAGCAGCACAAGCAGCAGCAGAAACAGGAGGAGCAGCAGAAGAAGCAACAACAGAAGCAGCAGCAAAAGACGCAGCAACAGAACCAGCAGCAGCACCAACAGAACCAGCAGCAAAAGACGTAGCAACAGAACCAGCAGCAGCACCAACAGAAGCAGCAAAAGACGCAGCAACAGAACCAGCAGCAGCACCAACAGAAGCAGCAAAAGACGCAGCAACAGAACCAGCAGCAGCACCAACAGAAGCAGCAGCAAAAGACGCAGCAACAGAACCAGCAGCAGCACCAACAGAAGCAGCAAAAGACGCAGCAACAGAACCAGCAGCAGCACCAACAGAAGCAGCAAAAGACGCAGCAACAGAACCAGCAGCAGCACCAACAGAAGCAGCAAAAGACGCAGCAACAGAACCAGCAGCAGCACCAACAGAAGCAGCAGCAAAAGACGCAGCAACAGAACCAGCAGCAGCACCAACAGAAGCAGCAAAAGACGCAGCAACAGAACCAGCAGCAGCACCAACAGAAGCAGCAAAAGACGCAGCAACAGAACCAGCAGCAGCACCAACAGAAGCAGCAAAAGACGCAGCAACAGAACCAGCAGCAGCACCAACAGAAGCAGCAGCAAAAGACGCAGCAACAGAACCAGCAGCAGCACCAACAGAAGCAGCAAAAGACGCAGCAACAGAACCAGCAGCAGCACCAACAGAAGCAGCAAAAGACGCAGCAACAGAACCAGCAGCAGCACCAACAGAAGCAGCAAAAGACGCAGCAACAGAACCAGCAGCAGCACCAACAGAAGCAGCAAAAGCAGTACAAAAAGCAGCATAAACAGCAGAAGCAGTAGAAACAGCAGAAGCAGAAGCAGCAGCAGCGTAAGCAGCAGAAGCAGCAGAAACAGCAGAAGAAGCAGAAGCAGCAGAAGCAGTAGAAGAAGAAGCAGCATCAGAAACAGACGAAGCAAAAGCAGCAGCAGCAGCAGCAGAATCAACAGAAGCAGCAGCAGCGTAAGCAGCAGAAGCAGCAGAAACAGCAGAAGAAGCAGAAGCAGTGGAAGAAGAAGCAGCAGCAGAAACAGACGAAGCAGAAGCAGCAGCAGAAGCAGCAGCAGAAGCAGCAGCTGAAGCAGCAGGAGCACAAGCAGCAATACAACTAACAGCACAGTCGCTTGATTGTTTCCTTGCCACGACCCTCTCGGATGTTGCTGTTCTGGTACCACGTGACCTGGGTTTACAATGTTTTCACTAGGTTCAATTAAATGTTAAACAGTCCAACCCTCTTCGGAAAACAACGATGCAATCCTCCCGGGAGTTACGTACTTTTTGTCTGATTAGTGTTGAATCGTGTACCGTAGTCATGTTTATTTTATTCAGTCACAAATCCACATTGTTAATTGGTTCGAATGCGTCATGTACAGAGTTGAAAGTTTATTCTTATTCGATGAGTCGGCTTGAGGGATATATTTAACTGGTTGCCCCGATGCAGGGTAACCAATCATATATAATATATGAATGTTCACTGGGATATTACAACAGTGTTGTTATCTGACGGCAACTGGTGATACCAAATTTCCAATAGGTATTTAGTTGTGTTGGGCAAATGTGGATTTGCCTGAAGGTGCCAATTTGCTCAATTTGCCTAACCTGTTCCAGAGCCTGCAAGTCCAGAATAGCAACCACTAGAAGGCGTGTCCTCAGGGACGGTGATCTTCCGACTGATCTTTGCAACCGAAGAATGTACCATCATCATTATTAGTTATAGTAACTATTAATGTTTACATATTAAATATGTCTTCAGTAACGAAACTAAGTAACAGAGATAAGTAACTTACGGTGAAAGAACATGAACAAAGGGATTTGAACCCGCAACCAACATTTCCACGCTGTTTGAGGCCAAATAAAACAATGCCGATATAACATCTTTAAAGAGGAAAAAATATTCCACTTCTCGATGCGCCACCTAGTGACCAAGAAGGTGATATGGTAGAAACATTAACAATGCAACATTTTAATTTAGTGTGTGACTTGTTTCAATGTAAGTTAAAGTTTGAATAGTTTCGAAAACATAGTATTAAGTAATCAAATTTTACTCTAAATTAATTTGCTTTATTTAAGTTAACTGAGAATCCGTCGTTATGTCTAACCGGATTCGTGGTAAGTCCGCCAAAAGTACATTCACTCTAACGCTAACCCTAATCTTCAACCTAACCCTTAACTTAACACTAAGCCTAATCCTAAACCTAACCATTTTTTGCATATCAGATCATCTATAACATGGCATGTGTACGTGGCAAGGTAGCAGGAAGCTCTCTCACGCCAACCGATCGAACATTACACACTGCCATGCAACTGTGAAGGACGGGGATGGTGCTGTCATCTATTGGCGCCTAGGTAACCTAGGCTATGCTGCAACACGGAACCGGGATAATCGAAGCTAACGTCAACTTGGAATCAATACGTGCTTTCCGGTGAAACGAATTTAAATGGTTACCCGGAATCTTCTAGTTTAATGTGTTTTTTATTAATACAACCGCTATATATCTAATTTACCTCGATCAATTTGTTTTAATAGGGTTGTCCGGTCTTCTAGAATAACGTAGTACATCGTTGTGTCACTGTCAGCATCAGGGTCAATTCTGTTCAAATAGGTGTGAAAACTTTTATTTTTATCAATATATGTATTAAAATATGAATATATACGTAAATATGGAACAACAATAATGAGATGTTCTTATAAAAAGGAATAAACACTTATTGTTCCAAAAGATATGAAGTACTTTCTGTTACTATGTTTCTATTCCGATGTTTACGTTTTATCAGAGATGACTTACAACTCTCGTACACTACTAATTATGTCAGGATAGTGGAATAGCTTAATTAGACCGGCAACATGTAATTGTTCGTATGGTAAAAGCTATGTGTACGCTAAATGTCATATACTTACAGCGTCAGATCTGTGGCGCGATTGCCTTTAAGAAATTGTTGTGCATCCATAGAAACGTATATATTATAATATGACTGGACTATTCTTACGCTTCGAGTCCCCGGCCACGTCTATTACAGCGTATTCATCTGCAGTCATTTTGTGCACTCATTCGATTACAGTAATCGTCTGAAAATCGTGAAAAATGGTTTGATGGATGGACCTTTACTTGTATGTTTACTGAAACCTAAATTCTCGATAACAGTTCATAGTGACCCCATAGTTAAAATCATCGTATGGCATATCGTAACATATAAGATGTATAAAAGGTTGCTGAAAGAATCTGCCAAAGCGTCTTTATTAGAGAATTGCAGTCAGTAGAGCGATGTTGTATTGGGTGGTTGCTGCATTAGTTGTACAGTTATTGCTAACGTGAAGAAGCAGTCCTGATTACTTTTCTTGCATATACATTCACAAGAACATGCGAACCCCGAAGTGACATTGGCATCAGGTCAATTCATGAAATCTCGACCGTTTGTCGGCCAACAAATTTGATGCAGTGAATAAAATACACTGCCATATTAATTCTATGATTATTGCTAGCATGCAGCTAAAAGCAGATCGTATTAGGTTTATTACGAACAAATTCAAGGTTAAAGCTATGTTGTATCGCTAGTTGACCTGTCACCACGACTCCATTATATATGGGTGTCTTAACTATGAATGAGTGTCTTGGTTCTGTACGGGTGTCTGTGTGGATGTCTTGATCATCTCAATCGCGGTGAATCTCTTACATTTTGCATACTGCCGACATGTCGATGGGCAATAGCCATCAATCCTGTCAAAGTGTTCCTTTCGCTTCTATTCAAGCTTTCGGTTTAGCGACTATCATTGCCCGGTAGTGCTTGTCGAAGCAGGACTTGCCACCGTCACACTTGACCATGTAGTAGCGCCCATTTGTCATTATCTTCACCACCAACTCATGGTTGTGACCTTTTGTTTCCTCCGTCTCCACCAGTACGCCGCGACCCAGCTTCGCCATGCCCACGTCGTCGGCAGTCAAGACGACGCGATGAACGTGTCCGTCGGCGGGTGCTTTGCCCGTCAACAGCACCACACCTTTGCTCGTTTCATCGCGCCGATGTTCGCGAAACATGTGGGCGTACTTGATCGGTTCCATAACGATGTCTTTGAGCGCTTCCAGTTCCTTCCAGACGCCGCTGCCTTCGCCGTGTACGGGCATGATCGGGTAACGCGTGCGCATAGATCCGACGTTGGGGATGTAGGGCATGATGACGCGCGTGCCTGAAGCCTTCACCCGGCGAAACTTGCCGACTCGATCGAGGACACCCACGCTGCGTTGGACGGTATCAGCCTGAGAGGAACCTAGCTCGGGGCTGACGAAGAACTCGTATGGAGTCTGGTAGAAATGTTTACTGTTGGTGCCGTTGTACGCCTTTGTTGGGTCCTGGTTCGAACCCCAGCGCCCGTTTGCGATGACGGTTCGTCCGAAAGCAGACGTTGCTATACCCTTGTACTGGAGGTTATAAGGATTCCACTTGAGGAGCGGGGTCATGTAGATGATTTCCAGCGGGATGGCGTATGTCCACTTCTGCTTGTGACGAATGCATTTACTGCGTCCGCGGCCCGTGCACACATCCAGCTCAACTCCGGCCACCTTCGGTTGTGTCGTCATCGCCATAAAGACGTTCTCGTCTGAGAAGCCGCGATGTCGTTCAATGCGCCCCATGGCGTCTTTCACTTGTACGCGCATCCATCGGTGGTAGTAGGCGACGTTTAGTTTCTTCTCATAGTTGGTTGTGTTATGCGGGTAGGAGACTGCATCGAAGCCGTCGTCGTTGAGCACGGCGCCGTAGTTGTCTTTGCCGGGGATCTCAGCCATCAGCTCATCGAGAAGCCCGCTGTTCTTCCGTCCATCCTCCCATTTGTCGGTGTCGAACGGGTTCAGGGTGAAGCGTGCAGCGCGCATGCGCGCGTGCTCCTTCAGTGTTTTCCGGTTTCCCATCCTGGCTATCAGGTCGTCAACGACCCGAAAACGGTTCAAGGGCACGTCACGCTTGAGTGGATGGCAGACGATACGGTAGTTCCACTGGGCAATCTGTGGCAAGGTCCCATTGATCATGTTCATGATGGTCGTCGGTAGGTAGCTGAAGTTCTCCAGGTTGCTCTTGCCGCCCGTGTATGACGTATACCGAACCTTCTCCTGAAGATCGAACCAGGAAGTAGCGTCGAGGAAGTGACGGTCGCTGAAGAACGACTCCTCCAACTTGTCCGAGATGGTCCACGCGCCTTCCAGGTAACACAACACTGGCTTGAAGTACTTACGATAATCTCGTACTGAATTATCTTGCTTCTTCCACGCCTTGAACCACTCTCGCATCTCCGCGATCTGGTCAGCGATGTTGTTATGTTGACGCACTGCCGGCGGCACGCCAGGGTAAGGAATCTCCTCGATTTCATTGTATCCGGATGACGTCGTGCTCGGCATTCGGAGGCCGTAGTCGTTGTGTCGGGTGCGGAATTCGACGCCGTTGAGCACGGCAACAAACTCGCCGAGACCGACCGTGCGGATGTTGTTGGCGTGGTCGTGGAGGGAAGCGATGGACATACCCGTGTGTGACGCCGAGTGATACGGTCGCGAGCCCTCGTAATAGTGGCGTACCTGTGAATGTGCAAAGTGGAAGATCAGTGTTTCGATGTGTCGTTCAACATTTCGTGCAGTTGTGTGGACTAAACCTTTACGAATTAGAGAAAGACCCTCAGTTATGTGTTCTAGTGTGTATTATGTTAGGCATGTATGATGTGTGTTTTAAACGCGGTTGGGCGTTATGAGTGTGTGTGTGTGTGTGTGTGTGTGTGTGTGTGTGTGTGTGTGTGGTGCGTGTGTATGTGGTGCGTGTGTGTGCGTGTGTGTGTGTGTGTGTGTGTGTGTGTGTGTGTGTGTGTGTGTGTGTGTGTGTGTGTGTGTGTGTGTGTGTGTGTGTGTGTGTGTGTGTGTGTGTGTGTGTGTGTGTGTGCGTGTCTGTGTGTGTGTGTGTTTGTGTGCGTGTGGTTGCGTTGGTGTGTTTGTGAGTGCGTGTGTATGTGTGGGTGTGGGTGCGCGCATTTAGGTGTGCAAATGTGTGTTTTGTGTGTGCGTATATAGTCTACACCATCTTCCGTGTAGCCACGTCATTTTACCGTACCTGTTTGATGCCGGAGTCGCCGTCTGAGCGCACTCGCTCCTCCACGAACAGTTGTTGCATGACGAGTTGACGGGCGAGAGTCGCCACACGGCTCTTCAGGGTTTCCACCTCATCTCCCGTCGTCAACTTGATCGCCTTCAGTGTGTACGCTTCGTAGGCATCTTTCAACTGTTCGCTCAACTCTTCTGCTGTCGGTTCTGCTGCGTCTGTCGCAGTCAGCAAGATGGCGCAGCAGAGAAACCCGAACGTTGTGTCGAACATCTAAAAACGATATTGGCAATTGCACAAGTGTCGTTGTTACACGTGTTGCACGTGATGACGTATTTGGATCCGACATTGTTCGTGTTGATGGCGCTATGATAATTTAATCCAAGTTACAAACACTATGATTCACTTTTATATATACCCTGTAAAATTTCGTTTTCAGCGGGATGTTTTGCTGCGTTGAGGAAGCGTATGTGCGGTGCCAGCTTCGATAATGTGGTGGAATGCGCCAGGTTTATAGTGTTAAACTTATATGTATATATATACACACACACACACACACACACACACACACACACACACACACACACACACACACACACACACACACACACACACACACACACACACACACACACACACACACACACACACACACACACACACACACACACACACACACACACACACACACACACACACACACACACACATATATATATATATATATATGTATGTATGTATATATAATTATATATATATATATATATATGTCAAGCCAATGGCCATGTATATGTGTATAATTATATATATATATATATATATATACATATATATATATATATATATGTGTGTGTGTGTGTGTGTGTGTGTGTGTGTGTGTGTGTGTGTGTGTGTGTGTGTGTGTGTGTGTGTGTGTGTGTGTGTGTATATATATATATACACATAATTATACACATATACATGGCCATTGGCTTGACCTCTTGATAACCCGTTCAACTTGTAATAATATCCAAGCACCTACTGTTTCAGATGGGTTATCAGACCACCATACTGTCATTGCTGATATTAACGTTTCTATAACCCCTTTACAGTCGAAACGCAATGTGTCTTGCAGAGCCATTCATAGGATTGACATTACAGTTTTAATGGCTGATATCCTTATATCTGACCTTATCACAGATCCCCAAAAAATCTATCTGACTTATATAAACAGTACTGTCAAGTACTCAACGCATTGCTTGACAAACATGCAAGTATAAAATCCAAATCGGTGTCAGAAAGGCCACCTGCTCCATGGATGACTTCCGAAATTATACTATCTAAAAGGCGTCGTCGTTATTTAGAGCGTGTATGGCGCAAATCACGCTCGCCATTAGATAGATCGCGCTATTCTAAGCAATGTCACCTCTGTAACAGACAAATGGCTAAAGCTAAATCAGATTATTTTACAAATATGGTCATAAATAAGTCTGATAATCCGCGTCAATTATGGAACTGCATCAATAACATTCTACACAGACGGCCTAATCCATCGCTACCTGATCATGTGTCAATTAAGTCTCTATGTGATTCGTTCTCTAGTCACTTCAAGAATAAAATCAGTATTATTCGTTCTGCTTTCCCACGTCATAATATAAGTACTGTCAATGTGGACTTTCCACAAGTAAATTCTCAACTTGTATCATTTGAACCTGCAGCAGTTGATGAAGTTAGGAAAATAATTATGTCCTCCCCAAATAAATCTTGTGCACTTGATCCATTTCCAGCAATACTGCTAAAAGCATGTCTTGGTACACTAATTGGACCTATAACAAATATTATCGATGCATCACTTTGCTCTGGCTGTTTTCCTGATGATTTCAAATACGCCCATGTCACACCACTTCTAAATAATTATTCATATCTGCCTAAACAAGACCTAAACAGTTATAGACCTATTCCTAATCTCAGCTTCATTTCCAAAATACTAGAAAAGGTTGTAGCAAGTCGTCTAAGGTCACACATTAGCACAAATGTCTTAACTAATGTGTCACAATCAGCATATAGGCAGTTTCATTCAACAGAGACTGCCCTCTTAAAGGTTCATAATGACATTAACTTGAACATTAATAATGGTAAAGTAACTGCACTTACCTTACTAGATCTCTCTGCCGCGTTTGACACGATTGATCACAGCATTGCCATTGAACGCCTATTACAGTGGTACGGCATATCTGGCACAGCTCTAAGCTGGTTTTCTTCATATTTAACTGATAGATATCAAACTATAAAGATTGGGAACTGCTTTTCAGCGGCACTGCCGGCTTTATTTGGTGTTCCCCAGGGTTCTGTTCTTGGGCCTTTGCTTTTTACTCTTTACACCACGCCACTTAGCTCTGTTATACAAAGACAACTTGAATCACCATCTTTATGCTGATGATACTAAGATTTACATGTCATTGGCTCTTCCGGATACAAATCTCTCCTTTTACCAACTTAGTGATTGCCTTCAAGATATCTTCCACTGGATGACTGACAGCAAGTTGAAATTAAATACAAATAAAACTGAATTGATCATTATTGGTACTCCAATGCAGCGTAGTAAACTGGATGGTTTTTTCCCTATGCGTATTTTGAATCAGTATATCATGCCAGCAACCTCGGTGCGGAATATAGGAGTGATCTTTGATAGTAACTTCAATTTCAGTCAACACATATCTCAAACATGTCGCTGCTGTTTTGATCACATTCGTGATCTTCGCCGTATTCGCCGGTATATGTCATTTTCTGTTGCTAAGACTATTGCAACAGCGCTTGTTAGCAGCAGACTTGACTATTGCAATTCCCTCCTTTATAATATAGCTAGCAAGGATATCACAAAACTTCAGCGTGTCCAAAATTGTCTAGCAAGTGTAGTTACAAGATCTCCTCGTTTTTATCGCTCTGTACCGCTTTTGAAGTCTTTGCATTGGCTTCCTGTACGATATCGTATAATATTTAAGATCTATACCATTACATATCAGGCACTGTCCAATGAACAACCATCTTATTTGCATGCATTGCTTACTCCTGTAAGAAAACCTATCCAGCTTCGATCATCTAGTTCTGACCTACTTTTTGTTCCTAGAGTCAACACTAACATTGGAACTAGGGCTTTTTCTGTTGCTGCTCCAACTCTTTGGAATATGCTTCCTCTTAGTGTTAGATCAGTTGAAAATATTACAAAATTCCGTCGTCATTTAAAAACGTATCTTTACAACCTTGCTTATCCACCGTAGCTCCCTAGTGCCTTGACCCATCTGTTGACAACTCAAAACTACTTATGGAATTTGAGATTGACCAATCCTGTTGTTTTGATGCGCCTCTGAGCTTGGTTTCTAAGGATTTAGGCGCAATAGAAGTTATCTTATTATTATTATATAAATATTTGTATTGACATTGTAACTTGTTGTTTATGAGATGCAAACAAGCCGCTGAATATTTCGCTTTAATGTCATAAGTAGATATACGGTCCCGATTAATTGTTACATCTTCATAATATAATATTGTTCAGCTAGTGTCGTGCTATTAGTATTCGGAATCATCCCGCTGTATATGCATGCAAAGCATTGTTAGGATATGTTAAAGACTCATTTGTGAAATGTTACAAAGCGTACTGTAGAGTAACGGAAATAATCCAGAAACAGTGTTGCTGCAATGACGGGCCTGTCGTAGTGTACATTTTATTGAGTAAACTTGGATAACGCCCAAGTCTCCACTATATTGTTTCACGCAGCCCGATTCAGCAGACTAATATGATGATATGCATCCAACATATGTTAAGCTAAGTCAAATGGAGGTTTATACAAACATTCTATCGTTCCTAAACGTCAAAATAGGGTCTGGCAAATATGTTCGACGATCAGTTTGGAAGCAGATATCCTACGTCCAGCATTCACGCGGAAAATTGTTTGCGGGTGGAGAATATAATTATGAAAACTTGTTTCTTTGCTGTGTGCATAATTGCAATCCTTGTTGCTTTAGAGCAGCCACAATACAATGTAGGCCTGCAATTGTTATCGGCATCACTGCGCTAGGGCCGCACTAATTGCACAAGTAGCCAGCTACGCTCACGCAATTTTTCCACGGATGCCACACAATAACCGTTGCCACAAGACAATTGCATTATTATTATTATTATTTACGGCAACGCATCAGGCCTAATTGGTTTACACCAGCCAACCTTACACAGACGGCACATATTCAGCAGTTTGATCTGTAACCAAGGTTTGCCGACGGAAGTTCGGTTGGTATTTTTTGGTATCAAAAGTGTGCTTGATTTTGATCGACCAATTCCTATTTTACTCTCTTCCGTATCCTCCTATCAAAGATTGTCTCTAGCATCTGCACATGCTGCCATCAAACATTGTAAATAAGAACGCCTTTTTCGTTGGTTTTATCCTACGCGAATCACGTTGGAAAATGCTCATGTGTGTCGTGTGTGACACGTTTGAGTAATATTTGCAGACGGTTTAATACAAATGTACCATGACTTCAATGGTTATATTGGGTACTTTCGGAAAATGTGAAAAAACACGTATCGGTCGAGAATTCCTCAAATGGGCACACGGAAAAAAATCATAACTTATTTATTTCTGTCATACTTGGAATGCGATTATGTCAAATCTGTAAGGAAATTATGTGTCAGAAATATCTTCTTAAACACACACACGCTCGCACGCACGCACAGGAGTCCACACGCACACACAACAACACACACACACGCACACACGCACACACGCACGCACGCACGCACACACGCACACACGCACACACGCACACACGCACACACGCACACACAAACACAAACACACACACACACCCACACACATATACACACACACACATACTCATTTACACATTTCTGATAAATCGAATACCAGCATATGTATCGATAATTGCACATTGTCACGTGTCTATATTAAACCTGTTTTGGATTATATTGCTGCATTATTTGACTACACAACTATGTCTAGTAAAATAAAAAATATTGATTTGTCAGTTTTGACATATTCCTATTAAAACCATTGCCTTTAAACATTTTAATTGACACATTACCCTGTTTAGGGTCAAAATACAACTACACTGTACATGTAATGTAATGAAAAAAGCGTAGAAAACATAAATGCTGACATGTCTAATGTAGAAGGAATCTTTGAGATGAATGGTTCCTTCAAGTTATACACGGGCCTCTCTAAGAATCGCAACAGGAAATATAATCTACCGAAACCTTACAACCAATTAAACAGTTATCGGGGTATATTCTCCAAAGTAATCAATTTCATGAGTATCTCAAAACAAACGGTGAGTTGGCCACATGAAATATACCAACTTAGTGTGTTTCAAATAGCTACAACATATGTCGTCATTGGTATAATGGTAATTTCGATCCGATTTATAAATCAAATCCAAAATTAAGTAGATTTTGTTATGCATGATTCGTTTGTGTAAAAGATATGCAGGGGTCTGTGAACCAACTACGTTTTCGACGATCGCGTACCTTTTTAGTTGTCTCTTGCACCCAAACCGTTGTTGTCGGAGAACATTCCTGTGTGGATTCCCAGAACTGTGCGAAGTAGCGGAAGTTCCGTAGTCGGTCCAAGAGGGCGGTTACCCCAACCAGACCTCTAGTGGCCCATATATAGCAAATGTATGTCCACGTGACGTCGTATGGAGAAAGAGTATTCTGGATATGTGGCGGGCCTGTTTCATACAAAACCAATCTCACGTTTCCGGTGTGAAAATCTAAGACCTGTACATAATTACATACTAGATGACCAACGCATATAAAGGTTGCAATCATGTAAACGGAGTTGAATTTGAATAGTGCAGTTTTGATCGTCAGTCCTATATAATCCACGGTGCACCCATACAGTTAGAGGCTCGCCACCTAGCAAAACGGTTGACACGGCTCCAGACGTTGCCATAATACTTGTATCATTGTTGATTTGCTCGCACGATTGCCCTCAGGCTCTATCCGGTTAAGGGAAATTGCTAGCGCCGATAATGAGTCTGTAGTAAGCCAATGCGGTGAGATACCAGGTATTTGGAATTATGTTTTTTTTGTGTGTAGGAGGGCATACTAACTGTGTTCTCTTGTGAGTGTTGCACCACCCAGATTACCATAATAACATGGCAAAGATAATTATGGTTGGCCGTCAGTGCCTTCGTTATTTTATGGTCAAGCGTTTTACATGACGTAGCAGTAGGGTAGTGTTTTTAATTATTAATCACATTAACTCTTTAAATTGTCAGGAATGCTCTTTACAGTAGCATTCGGTATATCTATTCTTTAAATAGCGATGAATGCAAAAGTAAACAGGCTCGTCTTGGCTTGTACCTATGATGATATCATGGCGTCTGAAAATGTTGCCCAGGAAAGCGTGTGATAACTTTATAAATTTGGACACCGTGTTCGCTAAATGGACACGGACACGGACATGGACACTCATACGAGACTGAGAAGTCATCAACGGTGACAGTGAAATACAAGCATAACGTGAGAAAGTTCAATTCAATTCAATTCTTTATTTCCAATTGAGAATACAACATACAATATATATACATATTATAGTTGACACAGTTCAACATGGAAAGGGGGAAAGTAGAAGCTCATTGCTTATTATGCACTTTCCCCGACATCATTATAACATGGTCATAATCTTAAACACAGTGTTAGTAACATAAAGAAAATGCTATTGTTAAAGTGAGACCACTACTACAATCGTGCTTCCAAATACTTTCTGAACCTTAACAATAATAACGAAATTAATTACATGACTTATACTCTTCAATTAAGTAATTTTTATATTGTTTTTTGAGATTTCTCACAGTAAGTGATCTCTTTATGTGCTCGTCTAAACAATTCCATAATTTAATACCATACACAGATATACACTTAGCCTTTAACGTGGTTCGGGCATAAACATGTTTTAGTTTATTTCTTTGGCGTGTTACATAGGGTGTAGTATATTTGGCATTGAAAAAGAATTGAAGGTTATCAGGCAACAACTTATTGTTAGCTTTAAACATTACGATAGAAATGTTTAATTTTATTAAGTCATAAAGTTTAAGAATGCGTAGATCATAAAATAATGCATTAGTATGGCTTAGTGGATTCTTCTTACATATTATTCGTACAACTTTCTTTTGTAATATATAAACACCGTTAATATATGTTGTATACGCATTTCCCCAAACTTCGCAGCAGTATGATAAATACGGGAGAAATAATGAACAATATAGTATAAAAAGCGACTTTTTATCTAATAAATATTTAGCCCTGTAAATAATGGCGATAGTTTTTGTTAGTTTAGACTTGATCATATTTATATGATCTTTCCAGCTAAGCTTATCGTCTATTAAGACACCTAAAAACTTAGTAACATATACTCTATCAATAGTTGTATTATCGATTTTTATATCAATATTTGTTGTTTTACTATAGTTGGTAAACAACATGTAGTTTGTCTTAGCAACGTTTAAGGATAATTTATTTACTGAAAACCAGATATGTAGTTTTTGTAGTTCGTCGCTGACAATTTTGCTTAGCTGGGCTGGTTCTCAAAACTGTGTAGCCATTTTATACAACTGGGTCCTGATGACAACTGGGTTGTGATGTCGATTGAAAGAAATGACGATCTGTCTGTCTGTCTGTCTGTTTGTCTGTCTGTCTGTCTGTCTGTCTGTCTGTCTGTCTGTCTATATGTCTGTCTGTCTGTCTGTCTGTCTATCTCTCTCTCTCTCTTTCGCTCACCCACTCTCTCTCTCTCTCTCTCTCTCTCTCTCTCTCTCTCTCTCTCTCTCTCTCTCTCTCTCTCTCTCTCTCTCTCTCTCTCTCTCTCTCTCTCTCTCACACACACACACACACACACACACACACACACACACACACACACACACACACACACACACACACACACACACACACACACACACACACACACACTCTCTCTCTCTCTCTCTCTCTCTCTCTCTCTCTCTCTCTCGCTCTCTTTCTCACACTATCTATATTTCTATCTCTCTCTCTCCGTCTCTCTTCCTCCCTCCCTTCCGTCCTCGTGGTCCTTCTTCCTCTGCCTCTGCATCTGCCACTGCCTCTGCCTCTCCTTCTCCGCTTCTCACTCAATATCTCATATATGCGCGCGCACATACGCACACACACATGCACACTTTTTATGCACACTCACGTATTTTATTCGTTCTAAACGTGTCCCCGCTTACATTAGCCAACACTGTGTTCTTTATCTTACGCACTGTGCTGCAAATGACTCAACGTTTCTTCGATTTCAGCTGATGATTACTCTCCGACGAGATCTCTTTTGAGGATACGTTTATTATTGCGATAATATAGTATTGCGATAGCATCATTGGATAGGAGCGCAGTAGCGCACGGTAAGAGCTTCGGACTCTCGACTGAGAGAACGCGGGTTCGAATCCTACGCGGCGGTGTCGAAAATTTGGCAAGTTCGTTTACTCTGTATTGCTTCATGTTGCATGAATGAGTACCAGGCTATAGACAGTGGTGGATATTTGTGTACGAGTAGCGTTCGAGCATTAATTTAAACGTGGCTGAATGCTTCCTAGAGAAGTCGAGATGATGTTCGATTGAACAGGTCTGCCAGGGAGTAAAGTGTAAAGCGCTTTGAGCAGTCGTGAGGACTGGATATTGCGCTATATAAGAACAGGTCTGCCAGGGAGTAAAATGTAAAGGGCTTTGAGTAGTCGTGAGGACTGGATACTGCGCTATATAAGAACAGGTCTGCCAGGGAGTAAAATGTAAAGGGCTTTGAGCAGTCCTGAGGACTGGATACTGCGCTATATAAGAATGCACCTTTTTTCTTTATGAAATACAAAGAAAAGCAAACCAAATCATAATGTATGGGTGGTGTCACTGCGTGATGTGAGTCGATTCCCGAAATGGTGAATTAGTGCATGTAGCTGCAATTGTGAACACATTTACGAGTGTATGTGTCGGTAAATACGTTAAATTACGAAATATAGTGTTTAATTAAATGGAATGTTTACGAACATTACTTTCGGCACAACACGTTATTTGTTTGGCAATTGTTTTACAATCATCAGATCAGATCAGAGTGTAATTCAATTGAATTCGATTTTACGAACATTCTCTTCGCAATGTTGCTGTTGTAGAATTGCTAATGTTAAAATGACATTTTGAGAACGTATATATTCACATGTTAACGTGCCAGAAATAGAAGAGTGTCAGAAGTAGGCAACGAAGAACTACAGCGGCACGTGGGAGAAGTGAAAAAACTGTCCAGACGCCTGCTTGTGTCATTTTCAACGTCTCTATCAATGAACAGCATGGATACATGCCTGACAATAGCGCTAGTGTGGATGGTCGTGTAACATGCACTAAAACTTAATTTCATCGAAAAAACTACAAAATGGAGCAGCTCAACATAGCCGTTTTTTTTATAAAAGCAGTACCATCAATGTCAAATTGTCGACAATATAGCGTTGACGTATGTAAGTCGTTATGTCATTAGTTATTGGGTTTCCATTACTGGATTTCCGTTGAATGTTGTTTGCTCGTGGGGTACGTTGGCGTTATTGTTAGAATACTCTCTGTCGATAGAATCCTGGTTCGAAGCCTCTGGCGGTCGTCCCGAAACGTGTGGGTAAGGCCGTTGGGTGTTGTGGGTATTTCGGCTAGTTACACTAGTGGGCCGGGAGCATTTGTATTATTTGGGGGGGGGGGAATCAGGAAGCTGTTTTGTGTATTGCTAATTTAAGGGTTCACGGATCCTTTTCACAAGTTGTCAACACGTTGGGTTTAGACTCAGCACACCAAAAACCGTAATTGTATAATTTCGGATGCAAATCAGATGACATTTTGCGGTTTTTGTAATTTAAGCGACAAAGTAGCATATCCACAGGTTGCCCACATGGAATTTTGAATTCAGCACATCTAAATTATCTTTGAAACGTTTGCTAGCACATTCTTTCTTAAATGCCTACGGAACGTTTTAAGAGCATAAATTTTATTTTGTTACGATTGCACGCAACTGAGCTAAATATATATTCCTTTGCAAGACTCATTTATCTAACCGGTTTTGAACTGTGCATTAGCATCATGCATGTCTGATTTCTGGTTAGTAGTTCTATGCGAAACATGGCTAGCGTATTTCAAAAACACTTTGTAAGCAATATATATTCCTTGTAGTCACAGCCCAGATTAATGTTGGATAGAAAAATTAATGCAGTAGAACTGACAATTCCAAAGTTGCAGACATCTATAAAACATCTTTCTCATAATTGCGAATGAAGTCACCTCTTTCAGAAGGATGCGATCTCAGATTTCGGACGCTTACGAGTCAGATCATACACAAACCTACGGCTCTACAAAGCTGTAGTACTTCCGGCACCATACAGACAACATATAAAGGCCTTAGAGCAACAGCACCAACGCTGCCTACGGAAGTATTGCAAATCATTTGTCAGCAGTAGAGCAAACAGTAGTATCCTAGATGAGGCTCACGTGCCATCATGCATTATTATAGACGTACAATAACAATTGAGATGGACTGGCGGTGTACTGCGCATGTCTGATACGAGCCTGCCCAAGCAAGTTTTCTACGCAGAGCTGTGTCACGGCACACGGTCTAAAGGAGGTCAGCGAAATGTTATAAAGACGTGCTCAAATCCATTTTGAAAACAATCGACATCGATCTGAGTATCTGGGAATCGGAGGTTCTGTTACATACTAGCTGGCGATCTATCGCTCAAAACGGCTTGAAGTTGTTCGACGTCAACATGTTACCAATCGTAGTCAAAACGCGTGATGCTAGGAAGATTCGAGCCACTGGAAATCTACAAAAACCACAAATGAATGCAAATAAAACAACAATACTGTTAACTGTTTCCACAAAATATGAATTGAATCGTGCGAGTTAGACAAAAAGTATAAGCACTGTCTAAAAATAAAATGATGCAATCTTATTTGTGAGCAAGCTTGCGACAGTCATCACAAAAACCACGAACGCAAAGGTTCACGTAAACAGTGGCACACATTTAAATAGTTAACTCTTCCAATATTATATTGATTACACAGACGCCTCCTGTGAGAAATATCGCACCCGAGGACAATGACCTGTAATCGACCCACGCCCGTACACCTACTTTCAAACACATGCAAATGCTACGGTAGGATTAAAGTGACCGGTTTGTAAAGATAAGTCTTGTGAACAGAAACCCGCTTAAAATACTGCGATTTCCACGAAACGACAGACTGTATGAAACAGACGATTTGCTCACTAAAATAAACCAGAGATAATCAACATAAGACGTCAGAGAAGATCTGTAAAATATACCAAAGGTACGTGTTTGACGTTGCCTCGTTTTAAAATGAATAACGTTTGCCTTTTGATGATAATCTGCGTAACGCAAGTAGGGAACCACGGTGCTAATGGTTTTAAAAAAGATCATGCAGATAGCTAAAATGTTGACTTAATTTAACATCACGTTCAGTTAAAAGTTTACAAATACGCTGTTGGCGGTTTTTCGCGGTGATCGTTTTGTAAACTATGGCCGGTGTATCGCGCTCCGGTCTGGATGTTGTTGACGATTTTTTTCAGTTTCAGTTGGTAGATTGCCTCTGCGATGACGCTCACCAAAACACTGACAATAGTCACACACTATTAGAATAGTGAGTTGAGCCTCCCTCTCTAAACATTGAGGAGACTCGGCATCCTGAGCCCCATCCTACCGACGCCTATGCTGCTAAAGTGTTACTTTTGAACTCTTTCACGTTGTTATACCGTTGAGAGTGATAGACAGTAGTAGACAACTTAACAGATTAACAGAGATTAAGAGAACAAGCATACGTTTTAACATATTAATAGTTATTAAAACATAGGCGTCGAAACTGGAGGGTTGGAGGGCTGAGATCCCAATATTTGTGGTCGGGGTGTGGGCTTGAGATAGGATAAACCCTCAATATTTATGGAAGTGGTACATTTTGGGGTGCAAGTGGAGGTTTTTGGAGAGTCCCAAGGTGATTTTTCGGGATTCTCACAGGGGTGCAATTGGAGATTTGGGAAAACACGAAGGTGTTGTTTTCGGGATTCTCAAGTGGAGGTGCAATTGGAGTTTCTTAGCTGCCTCAACCCCAGAATATTCACCACTTTCTGACGCCTATGTACAAAATTGATAGAAGTATATACGGGTCATTTAAGAAATATGAGAACTTAAAATACCGTTACTGAAGGAACAATGTAGATTTGATAGACAAAAGTATTAATTCTCAGAGAGGAAGTTAAATGATTGGAACGAATGATCTACTTAGTCGATCCCTTTAAGCGGAAGCAACATTGTATATTAAATTGTATATTGTCAACAAAACGTTAATGTAGTGCACTGGAATGCGAAGAGAATACCTATGCACGTCTGCACTTAAACGAGGAACACAACCCTTTGGTGACTTACACGCGCAGCGCCACTTCTCGATTAACCCGCCCGTACTTATATTACAGCTAATATACATACTCAATTTTTTTCTGATTTATATAGTATACTACATAACTGTGATTATGTTCTATCACATGTTTCTGTCCATGTTTGTACTACATCTGCTTCACTGCACGAGGCGTTATGCATTAATAATTTATTTAAATAAGGGATTATAAGCAAGATTAGTTCTTCCCATTATCCTTGGTGACATATGATGTGCATTATGCCTGTATGCCTGTATCTTGCTTACTATGATCAAGTCAATAAAGTAATTAATTCATTCACGTATTCGAATAGCATCAAAATCGATATACTATTATAATTGTTATCGGTTGTCGTTTGCATTTTTATCGAAAACATTAATAGCATTTAAAAAGATAAAACACCACCTGCGGTGCGTTTTTAAGCCTTTATATCAACAAGTTGCCAGATGACATGCAATTAAGCCTTTATATCAACAAGTTGCCAGTATGACATGCAATTAAGCCTTTATATCAACAAGTTGCCAGTATGACATGCAATTAAGCCTTTATATCAACAAGTTGCCAGTATGACATGCAATTAAGCCTTTATATCAACAAGTTGCCAGTATGACATGCAATTAAGCCTTTATATCAACAAGTTGCCAGTATGACATGCAATTAAGCCTTTATATCAACAAGTTGCCAGTATGACATGCAATTAAGCCTTTATATCAACAAGTTGCCAGTATGACATGCAATTAAGCCTTTATATCAACAAGTTGCCAGTATGACATGCAATTAAGCCTTTATATCAACAAGTTGCCAGTATGACATGCAATTAAGCCTTTATATCAACAAGTTGCCAGTATGACATGCAATTAAGCCTTTATATCAACAAGTTGCCAGTATGACATGCAATTAAGCCTTTATATCAACAAGTTGCCAGTATGACATGCAATTAAGCCTTTATATCAACAAGTTGCCAGTATGACATGCAATTAAGCCTTTATATCAACAAGTTGCCAGTATGACATGCAATTAAGCCTTTATATCAACAAGTTGCCAGTATGACATGCAATTAAGCCTTTATATCAACAAGTTGCCAGTATGACATGCAATTAAGCCTTTATATCAACAAGTTGCCAGTATGACATGCAATTAAGCCTTTATATCAACAAGTTGCCAGTATGACATGCAATTAAGCCTTTATATCAACAAGTTGCCAGTATGACATGCAATTAAGCCTTTATATCAACAAGTTGCCAGTATGACATGCAATTAAGCCTTTATATCAACAAGTTGCCAGTATGACATGCAATTAAGCCTTTATATCAACAAGTTGCCAGTATGACATGCAATTAAGCCTTTATATCAACAAGTTGCCAGTATGACATGCAATTAAGCCTTTATATCAACAAGTTGCCAGTATGACATGCAATTAAGCCTTTATATCAACAAGTTGCCAGTATGACATGCAATTAAGCCTTTATATCAACAAGTTGCCAGTATGACATGCAATTAAGCCTTTATATCAACAAGTTGCCAGTATGACATGCAATTAAGCCTTTATATCAACAAGTTGCCAGTATGACATGCAATTAAGCCTTTATATCAACAAGTTGCCAGTATGACATGCAATTAAGCCTTTATATCAACAAGTTGCCAGTATGACATGCAATTAAGCCTTTATATCAACAAGTTGCCAGTATGACATGCAATTAAGCCTTTATATCAACAAGTTGCCAGTATGACATGCAATTAAGCCTTTATATCAACAAGTTGCCAGTATGACATGCAATTAAGCCTTTATATCAACAAGTTGCCAGTATGACATGCAATTAAGCCTTTATATCAACAAGTTGCCAGTATGACATGCAATTAAGCCTTTATATCAACAAGTTGCCAGTATGACATGCAATTAAGCCTTTATATCAACAAGTTGCCAGTATGACATGCAATTAAGCCTTTATATCAACAAGTTGCCAGTATGACATGCAATTAAGCCTTTATATCAACAAGTTGCCAGTATGACATGCAAT
Source organism: Escarpia spicata (assembly GCA_963995525.1). NCBI lineage: Eukaryota > Metazoa > Annelida > Polychaeta > Sabellida > Siboglinidae > Escarpia > Escarpia spicata. The sequence goes on from OZ023218.1 coordinate 45,640,796, forward strand.
TAAGCCTTTATATCAACAAGTTGCCAGTATGACATGCAATTAAGCCTTTATATCAACAAGTTGCCAGTATGACATGCAATTAAGCCTTTATATCAACAAGTTGCCAGTATGACATGCAATTAAGCCTTTATATCAACAAGTTGCCAGTATGACATGCAATTAAGCCCGTGTTAGATTTGTACGCAGTATGTTTTGACTAAGATAATTGTAAATAAGAACAATTGTTTCCCCGCCGTGCACACCTGGCTGCCTCGCTAAAGATCGTTTTACCATTCACACACCGTGTATGAAGCAAACCCAAACCAAAGCCAACACAACGGAATACACAACAACAACAAGGCTCGACAACTTCAACTGTCACGCAGCAAAATATATGTATCCAGTACGTCGCAGTTTGTATTTGTGACAATAAGACAATATTGATAACGGTAAATGTGCGTGAATAACATTACTATTGATGCAGTACATCTTACAAATAAAAGTTTCCTGCATACAGATGTCATTTAAACAAAATTGTGACCAGAATATTAACTCATTATACGACGGAATGCACGTGCGCACCACATGTTCGGCATCCATTTTTGGCAACATGTCACGTGATTGATAGGTCACTTGGGTGTTTTGCCCACTTCACCCCTACTGTTTCCTTACAAAATGCTGTAGGTATGGCATCGCTCTCATCACCCCACCTGTACACGCGTGCGAGAAACTGTCGACCCAGAAAGACAGCCAGCCCAGACTGACACTTCTTGCCGTCCGTGACGGTCGCAGAGATCAGTCAGCTGGTCACAATGGCATGAACTAGACTGTCGACGGCTAGCGATTCGCCGTCAATTTAGCGACACCGGTAGCACTATGTCCACAGTACGCCCATCCATCATGATGCATTTACTAGAAGATGAGTAGCTTGGTAACATACACACCAATCAGCACATATTTCTATCCTCACATTTCTGGCAGTGTCAACAACAAGAATTATTTTAAGAGCTGATATAAACATGTCTTTCAAGGAGCTCAGTAAGGGCTTCTAGGTTGGTTTCTTGCTTGGCTTAGCAACTCTGTCTGTCTGTCTGTCTGACTCTGTGTGTGTCTCTGTCTATCTGTGTCTGTCTACCTGTCTCTCTCTCTCTCTGTCTTTATCAATCTCTCTCAGTTTCTCTGTATGTCTGTCTGCCTGTCTCTCTCTCTCTGTCCTTTTCTCTTTCTCTCCCTCTCTGTCCTCTCCTCTCCTCTCCCCCTCCTCTCTCTATCTCTATCTCTGTCTCTGTCTCTGTCTCTCTCTCTCTCTCCTCTCTCTCTCTCTCTCTCTCTCTCTCTCTCTCTCTCTCTCTCTCTCTCTCTCTCTCTCTCTCTCTCTCTCTCTCTCTCTCTCTCTCTCTCTCTCTCTCTCTCTCTCTCTCTCTCCTCCCTCCCTCCCTCCCTCCCTCCCTCCCTCCTCCCTCCCTCCTCCCTCCCTCCCTCCCTCCCTCCCTCCCTCCCTCCCTCCCTCCCTCCCCTTTCTCTCTCTCTCTCTCTCTCTCTCTCTCTCTCTCTCTCTCTCTCTCTCTCTCTCTCTCTCTCTCTCTCTCTCTCTCTCTCTCTCTCTCTCTCTCTCTCTCTCTCTCTCTCTCTCTCTCTCTCTATCTATCTATCTATCTCTCTCTCACTGTACGATGACGCTTTTGGCTCGGTCTCCTACCTATACAACACGGCCTGTAATGACAAGAAACTAAACTTCGGACTTTACCATCGGTACCAAGGACGTCATGGGGCGCAAAAAACAACATTGCGGCTTTGCGGACGATAACATCTTTATGGTGATGACGACACAACCGAAAGTGGCAGGAGTTAAACTGAACGTGTGCACGGGCCGCAGTCACAACAAATGCGTTCGTCACAAGCAGAAGTGGAAGTACGCCATCCCGTTGGAGATCATCTACATGACCCCGTTGCTCAAGTAGAATCCTTACGACCTCCAGTACAAGGGTGAAGTCAGCCCTCGGACAAACCGTCACCGCAAACGGCCGCTGGGGTACAGCCAAGGACGTCGCAAAGGCGTACAATGGAACCAACAGCAAACACTTCTACCAGACACCGCAAGAGTTCTACGTGAGCCACGAACAAGGCTCGACTAAGGATGATACGGTGTTAAAAGTCGCAGGTGTCCTCGATCGAATCAGCGTGATGCACAAGGTGAAGCCGTCTGGCACGCGCATGTTCCTCCCCTACATCTGCGCCCTCGGATCTGGTAGATGTCTGGAAGGACCTGGAAGCGCTCAAGGACATCGTTCGGTCGCCGATCAAGTTTGCTCACATGTTTCGCGAACATTGGCGCAAGGAAGAAACCAAGGGTGCCGTGCTGTTGACGGCGAGGCTCCGGCAGACGGACACGTTCATCGCGTCGTGTTGAGTGCCGACGTGAGCTTAGCGATGCTGGGTCGCTACGTGACGATGGAGACGGAGGAATCGCACGGTCACACGCATGAGCTCCAGTTGAAGAAGGTAACCCAGGGCGCTACTACATGGTCAGGTGTGACGGCGCCACGACCTGCTTTGACGGACACTCGCGATTATTGACACCATCCGAGTAAGATGTTCATTATAAGGAAATGGAATAAGTGGACAGGGCTGAAGACGGTCGTACATCGACACTATATTATACGCAATGAAAGAAATTAGGAATGTTTCTTAACAGCTGAACGTTAGTAACAAGTGTACAACTAATGTTTCAATTCCTAAGACCAATATACCAATTATGTGTCGGGAACTAGACGTTAGGACATCGTAAATCACAGTCGCCAATACGATCATGTGACTGTTCGTATAACTGACTAGTCAATTGTTTTACACAAACCCTTAATTGAATTACATGCTACGTATTGGGCAGACAACTATGGTCCATCAAGCAATGTGAAAAACCATGACCAAAAAAATTATTTAGATCACGATTGATGCTTCTAAAATTAAATTGATGCTCAAATAGTATTAAACGTTGTCAAGGACAGACTACATTTCAATAAACCATTACAGGTTTTGTATTTAGGAGGTGGTTGGAATGCAGCGTTATATCACCTCGTATCCATCGTGAATACGACTTGGTGAACTCGAACGTTCAGGAGCAGCCTGATTTAGTCACTGGTAAATGTATGTAATTAAGTCAAATAGGCATTTAGAAGTTGTAGTTACGATATAAATGAACATATTGGAATGCAGCATAAAAACAAAAAAGTCAACACTGGGAAGCAGGTGTCACGGAAGTAGTTTCCTCCGTGATTACATTTCACAGGTGTCACGGAAATAGTGTCCTCCGTGTTTTCATTTCGCAGGTGTCACGGAAGTAGTGTCCTCCGTGATTTCATTTTCAAAACGATTGCACCGACCACCGATTCAAAATCCGAATCGGCGGGAAACGCCAGATTAAGGCCCTATACCGCATGTACCTTTACAAATACACATCAACTGATAATCTTCCTTAACCAACACTCGCCCAGCATCATGGCTGCTCTGAGACAGAGCCGGTCAGACAAACAAGTGGCGCCTCATTACGGAGGCTGCGTAATCGAGGCTGGGGAAATGACAACACCGGTTTCGCCACCAAGCGACAAACTACTATGTTATATGTCTGTAACAAACACAGTAAAATATGAATCGGTAAATCATGCCCTTGATTGCACATCTTTCGCCATGATGTGTAGTAGGTCGCTACCACAATGTTGGTCTCCTACGTGTTCCCGGCTGTTCAGGGGTGAGGGTCAGGTATAGTAAAACTTAACCACTCTCTGTGTCTCCTCCTTGTTCCCGGCTGTACAGGGGTGAGGGTCAGGTACAGTAAAGCTGAACCACTCTCTGTGTCTCCTCTTTGTTCCCTGCTGTACAGGGGTGATGGTCATGTACAGTATAGCTGAACCACTCTCTGTGTCTCCTCTTTGTTCCCTGCTGTACAGGAGTGAGGGTCAAGTACAGTAAAGCTGAACCACTCTCTGTGTCTCCTCCTTGTTCCCTGCTGTACAGGGGCGAGGGTCAGGTACAGTAAAGCTGAACCACTCTCTGTGTCTCCTCTTTGTTCCCTGCTGTACAGGAGTGAGGGTCAAGTACAGTAAAGCTGAACCACTCTCTGTGTCTCCTCCTTGTTCCCTGCTGTACAGGGGTGATGGTCATGTACAGTAAAGCTGAACCACTCTCTGTGTCTCCTCTTTGTTCCCTGCTGTACAGGAGTGAGGGTCAAGTACAGTAAAGCTGAACCACTCTCTGTGTCTCCTCCTTGTTCCCTGCTGTACAGGGGTGATGGTCATGTACAGTAAAGCTGAACCACTCTCTGTGTCTCCTCCTTGTTCCCTGCTGTACAGGGGCGAGGGTCAGGTACAGTAAAGCTGAACCACTCTCTGTGTCTCCTCTTTGTTCCCTGCTGTACAGGAGTGAGGGTCAAGTACAGTAAAGCTGAACCACTCTCTGTGTCTCCTCCTTGTTCCCTGCTGTACAGGGGCGAGGGTCAGGTACAGTAAAGCTGAACCACTCTCTGTGTCTCCTCTTTGTTCCCTGCTGTACAGGAGTGAGGGTCAAGTACAGTAAAGCTGAACCACTCTCTGTGTCTCCTCCTTGTTCCCTGCTGTACAGGGGTGATGGTCATGTACAGTAAAGCTGAACCACTCTCTGTGTCTCCTCTTTGTTCCCTGCTGTACAGGAGTGAGGGTCAAGTACAGTAAAGCTGAACCACTCTCTGTGTCTCCTCCTTGTTCCCTGCTGTACAGGGGTGATGGTCATGTACAGTAAAGCTGAACCACTCTCTGTGTCTCCTCCTTGTTCCCTGCTGTACAGGGGCGAGGGTCAGGTACAGTAAAGCTGAACCACTCTCTGTGTCTCCTCTTTGTTCCCTGCTGTACAGGAGTGAGGGTCAAGTACAGTAAAGCTGAACCACTCTCTGTGTCTCCTCCTTGTTCCCTGCTGTACAGGGGTGATGGTCATGTACAGTAAAGCTGAACCACTCTCTGTGTCTCCTCTTTGTTCCCTGCTGTACAGAAGTGAGGGTCAAGTACAGTAAAGCTGAACCACTCTCTGTGTCTCCTCCTTGTTCCCTGCTGTACAGGGGCGAGGGTCAGGTACAGTAAAGCTGAACCACTCTCTGTGTCTCCTCCTTGTTACCTACTGTACAGGGGCGAGGGTCAGGTACAGTATAGCTGAACCACTCTCTGTGTCTCCTCCTTGTTACCTACTGTACAGGGGCAAGGGTCAGGTACAGTATAGCTGAACCACTCACTGGGTCTTTTCCTTCCAGTTTTCTGTCCATCGCTCCCTCTCTCCATCTTTCATCCTCCCCTGATCTTCTCACGTCCCTCCTCACGCAGTCCTCCCATCTCAAATTTGGCCTTCCCCTTTTCCTGTGTCCTTTGCCCTCTTGGATATTTTTCCGGAATTCATCCTTGCCAAGTGACCTGCCCATCTCATCCAGCGTCTCAATAATCCTCCTAATTAAGTCGCTACCACAATATAAATTATAAATATACGACATAAGATTCACACTCATTCCGTTCATCTCCAAGGACCCAGGTTTAGAATAATACAGTAGGCCTGTATGTTCCATATTTCATGTCCCGAGTCAGTTCGAAATAAAACTACTTCGTTACTCTACTTGAGTAGTTTTTTAAGTAACGGAAATAACGAAGTACAATGTTCGTTACTTTCATTTACTGCACGATACATTTTCGTTACATTTTTTCGGAACTACGTCGACCTGTTGGCTTTCCGACCGTCAACAACATTTCGTTAAACGTATTTAATTACATGAAATAAGAACTATGGAAAACTATGTTAACGCGGTAATAACTGTCACCTGTTTTGTGTGACTTCAAGTCATTGGGAACAGTAAAGAAGGTGCGAGGCATTGTTTGTTTTGCGCCGACATCAATCGCATCGTTTCCCTTCTGTCAGTCGTGGCTTCCGCGAATAGGCCCCTTCGGCCAGTTCGCCCGGCTTTGGCGACTTGTAAAGGGCAATTGAAATTCACACATAGGCTACGCCTTAACTGCATAATAATGGGCTTGGTGTGTTTAATGCAGCGTAGTAGGGCAGATCAGTATGCTAACATTGCGCAAATGTTATCTTTTTGCTGCGATAAATGCAAATTTGCTTGGTGCACCAAACTATGAATTCGTCAACCGCATACGAAACGGCGAATCGATCGCAATATTATTCGGCACGGTAAATGTGCGTTCTAAATTGGTATTTTGGTATTGATTGAAAGACGAAGGTAAGCCAGCTATGAGCGTATTTATTATAGCTTTTAAATCTTTAGTCAACCTTTGCACTGCATTTGTTAACTCAAAAGCGTGATCGGCTGCTGAGGTCTCATTGCGTCGTCGGTACCAAACTATCGTTCATACCGTGGTCTGTTAATCCGTAATCTAATTTAAAACTGTACAACATATATGCATTTTATTCAGTTCAACATTTAATAATGTACGTATGACATTTAAACATAATACACATTGACGTTGGCTGGCTTCTTAATAAGCTTCATGAACCGCGCATATATAGATAGCGCGGCCTGCACAATGACTGGCTTCGACCTGGGCTTCGACGGAGTTCTTGGTCAGTTGGTGCAGTGACCGTGGTCGTCGAGTACTTGGCGCCCATGGTGGCAGATACCGGAACACATTTCCGTGCCCCGCTGTCGAATTTGAGAAAACATAAAATAAAATTTTCTATAGAACATTATTCGTATACATAATTCATATATGTTGGAGTTAAACAGTAATTATTTTGGCTCTGTCTTCATTTTTTGTTCGCCGATGCAGTAATTATTGTTGGTTACTTGCCTGACAAAACATCTTTCCGTTCTACTTTTACTTCAAGTACTTTTGGAAAGTAGTTTAACTTTTTACTCAAGTAGTTTTTTAGAAGCTACTTTTTACTGCTACTCAAATGGTTCTGAAGTGAATTACTTTTCCTTCTACTCAAGTATAATATTTAAGTAATTCAGTCATCCTCGCTGTCTGCTTTACACTCGTTGCGTTCTCACAACCCGCTACAACAGTACAGAAGTACCAACTAACATTGCATAACAAGTGGTGGATCTGCCGTTCGTCGTCGTGTGATGATGGTAGATGAGGACATGGTACCGCAACCATCGCGCTTCAGTCGCGAGGGACGTACGAACGGAAAAGAGAACCGCTCCATGGCCGTACACTAATAAACAGGGAGCGCGGCTAGTGTAGCGATTAGCACATCCGCCTGGCATGCCAGCGCTCTGAGTTCAAAACCTGGACCGGGCAGGCATGATAATTGGTGTAAAAACCTGGCTCTCAACATTGGGGACTGTGTATCCCTCGTGACTCGGAGATCACTTTAATGTCGGTCCCGTCTCAGTTTGGGACGTAAAAAAACATTGAGGACGACAAGCACCCTGGCAGTGACCACCCTCAGTGCCAGCATATAAAGGTCGGTTTGGCGATAATGTTCTGAAAAAGGCTGAATAGTTGAATGAGACTTCATAAGACTATTATATTTTAACCACAATAATACAGACTAGTCAGTTAATAGAAGGTTGCCGAGCGCTGGAAACAACTAGAATTAGAATGTTTCAAATATGCACTAGTGAGCAGTGAAACAGATCGTGATCTACGTCTGTTATAAGATGAGATAATTTATTATGCCTATTTCCAAAGGAATTTGGCCTACCCTTCGTGTGCATTTAAAAAATTCAAGTGTCAGTGTACTATAATAATATTTAACAAGATTGAACAAAATTACCATCCAGAGAATTAGTTCAAGATGGCAGGTGGACAAGGAAGCCTTTTGGCTTATTGAGAGTCCAACCCTTTTTACCTATGTGTATCTCGACATTCTGAAGTACATGTCAATTTTATTTTTAAATATGTTCACGCAACTAGCAAGATTTAAACATATTCACGCTACTAACACCCACAAAATCAGCAGATAATATGTTCCAATCATTTAAGGTTCTTTGTGAAAATGAGAACTTTCCTATATCTAATCTACACTGCTCCTTTACTAATGTAACTTCATGTCCTCTAGTCCTTCTATCTTTCTTAACTGAGAAAAACATATTTATATCAATATTTTCATTACCAGTCAATATTTTAAAAACTATCTGATCTCCTCCCAATCTCCTGGTCTGTAGTATTGTCAAACCACATTCTTTTAAGCGTATTTCGTAACTAAGATCTCTCAGTTTTGGTTTCATTTTAGTCGCTCTTTCCTGTATTCTTTCTAGCATATATATGTCATTCACAAACATTAGCGTAATCACACATATATGTAAATCCCAGACATCGACAATTGCATAGTTAATTATCCAATTTCACAACATAATTCCATGGATACAAAGCATCGCATATACAAATCATAATTTCTGGAATATTGTCTCAGTCAGCTCATCTGCATCCATCCATCCATCCATCCATCCATCCATCCATCCATCCATCCATCCATCCATCCATCCATCCATCCATCCATCCGTCCGTCCGTCCGTCCGTCCGTCCGTCCGTCCGTCCGTCCGTCCGTCCGTCCGTCCGTCCGTCCGTTCGTCCGTCCCGCCGTCCGTCCGTCCGTCCGTACGCACGTCCGTCCGTCCGTCCGTCCGTCCGTCCGTCCATCGCTGCTCGCGCCACACGTGGAAGTTGTAGAATAGTACATGGCTCTTATGGCCGCTGGCACGAACTCCTCATTCGGCTCGTCCTGTAAACACGCAGTCACCTTCCCGATGGCTGCAACTTGAAACACTTGGAAAATGGGCGATATTAAATGGCTACTGCCGGAACAACAATTAATTAATTAATGCATAATGTATTTATTAAGTAATCGAGAGAGATAGAGAGAGTGGGGAACATACAGACAGACAGACAGACAGACAGACAGACAGACAGACAGACAGACAGACAGACAGACAGACAGACAGACAGACAGACAGACAGACAGACAGACAGACAGACAGACAGACAGACAGACAGACATAGACACGCAGAGACGCAGAGACGCAGAGACGCAGAGACACAGAGACGCAGAGACAGAGACAGAAATAGGGAGAGGCAGAGAGAGACTATGCTTGCCCTTGTATTTCCGATCGTTAGAAGGTATGAACTTGTCACTTTTATGTCCAGCTGCATACATATAGATAGCCTTTGGGACAAGCAATAACTTTGTTCTCTTGATGGCAACGGCATCCGTCATGCTCTGGGAAAAGACCACTCCACCTCCAGTTGCCAATAGCGTGGGAAACCTAAGCTTAATACCATGAAGGAACCACAACATTCATGCATCCATTTGGATCTAGATTCGCGACACGTTATAATAATAATAATCTTTATTTTATATAGCGCCATATCCATAGCGTTCATAGCGCTTTACATAAAACTAAAATATAAATAGTAAAAATTAAACAAATTAAATATAAAAGTAAAAACAATTAAGATACTAATGCCGTGTAAACATAAATATATTAAAAAGAAAACAATTCTCATGGTAAAGTAAGTAGTTAAAACGTTCTTTCTGCTGTTAAGAAGATCAAGATAAAAATATGAATAACTTAGAATAAAAATGTTTCTGTGGTCTTTCATGCAGAATACGCCATAATGAAAAGGTAAGTTTTTAAGGCTGCCTTGAAGGATTGCAGGGAGCCTTTGGAAGCAACAGTAGTTGGTAGATTATTCCATACTGTAGCGGCAGCGTGAACGAATGAGCATTCACCAGCTTTGGTTCGGGCTCTTTCAACAACAAGATTATTACCATCAGCAGAACGGAGATGTCTGGCTGGTTTGTAAGGTGACACAAGTGACTGCATATAAGGTGGCGATAGTTCAGCATTTAACGCCTTATACGTGAGTTCAGCTATTTTATAAGTAATGCGTTGCTGGACAGGCAGCCAGTGGAGTTGGCGCAGTAGTGGTACCGCACTGTCGCATCGCGCACGCCGAGTTATTAGACGAACAGCAGCATTCTGCAGTCGCTGCAGCATGCCGATGTTCTTGGCAGAAGTGCCAAACAGAGGCGAATTGCAGTAATCTAAGCGTGATGTTATCATTGCATTTACAACTCGTTCTGCTGTCGATTGTGGCAGGTAACGGTGAATTTGGCCGATGTTACGTAAATACAGTGAACAGATACTAATGGTACGAGAAACCTGCACCGTCATGTCAAGATGTTTATCTAAGTAGACACCAAGATCTCTCACACATTCCGCGGCATAAACGACTTCAGATCCAACGCGCACATGCAGTCCAGCAACCAAATCAGATGCCGACGTGGGTACAACCGGTAGAACGTCGGTTTTGCATCATTCATCAGCAAGTAGTTGAACGTCATCCAGGATTTGATGTCGTCGATGCACTGCTCGACACGATGCACAGCGGTAGTAAGAGAAATGACATTCAAGTCAAAATGACATAACAATTGTAAGTCATCGGCATAATGGTGATACTTCAAATTATGGTTACGAATGATGTCACCGATCGGCTGCACATATAAAGAAAACAGCAGTGGACCTAACACTGATCCCTGCGGTACACCAATGTGCAGAGTCGTTTCTCTTGAAGTTGCGCTACCGACAACAACACTTTGACTGCGATCACAAAGGTACGACTCAACCCAGCGTAATACAACTCCGGCGAGGCCATACCGCCCTTGTAGACGATTGAGAAGTATTGTGTGGTCGATCGTATCGAACGCAGCGCTTAGGTCAATGAGCATGACGACAGTGCCTTGTCTACGGTCAAGGGCCGTCCTAATTTCGTTTACCACACAAAGTAGGGCGGTCTCCGTTGAATAGTGTCGTTTGTATGCAGACTGAAGAGGATCAGTCAGTGCTTGATTGACCAAGTGAGTGTTCAGTCTGGTGGCCACCACCTTTTCAATTATCTTTGAGAGTTGCGATAGATGGCTGACTGGGCGGTAGTTGCTTATCGTGTCTTTGCACACAGATTGTTTCTTTAATAATGGGTGCACAAGAGCACGCTTCAAATCAAGCGGCATTTCTCCTTCCGTAAGGCACGCGTTTGTTATACTGGCAGCAGTGATAGCAAGTGTGTCAATGTTCTGCTTTATATGATCAGAGGACAGAGGATCAAGTGTAGACGTTTTACACTTCGCACTGATGATAGATGTTACTTCACAAACTGTTGTTGGTGTGAAACTGTCAATCGGCGTCACATAGCAACGCGGTTCGTGCGGCGGCGTGATGCGCTGTCGGGCAACGTGTAACTCATTTCGAATTCTGGAAACCTTAGTTTCAAAATAGATGGAAAATGCATTGCAGCAATCAAATGCGCAGGTATGTTCTGGGTACGCAAGTGGTGGCTTCCCACTGAGAGAACTGACGATTTTAAAGAGGTTCTTGTTGTCAGCATTTAGCAACTTGTCCTGGTAGTACTTCGTTAACTCCTGGAACGTTATTGCATTATACACAACACAGTAGAGACAGTTAACAATACACCAAGTATTATCATTAATAACATTTACACCCACAGTCTATAATATGGTTTTTCAACATACACAAAACACTTTAAAATTTTAAATTATGAATCCAATTGTCGTAAGTATCCATATGTACGTCAATGTGTACACGAGTACATATAATCAGTCCTTGTATTATGTGTGTATGTTGATACACTGAGTAATTATCAACTATAAAACAAGTCATATGCTATTCTGATTTGTGACATGTAAATTGTGTTTGTTTATATTTATGGGGTGGCTCCTGTGCTAGCGATATTATATATCTTAATGGGAGTCTCCCGACCTTATCTATTACTTATGTTATTCATTGTATGATGAATGAATTGATTCTGAGTTCTGAGTTCTGGAATGCACCACCATTGTCCTCTGTGACTACAATGCAGCGTGCGCGGTCTCCGTTTTCGCGGCAATGAGAAAGTTATACTGCCAAAGGAATGATATTATTAAGCTATTTCAACATCCCAGAATGCTTTAGGAGCGTAGCATAGCATACCAAGCTTTTATTTGGTTGACGAGTCTATTGGTTCATTAGCAGACGCCCACTCCAGATGGCTAGGAGTGGACATGGGACGTGAAGAGGCTGCCATGTACACAAGAATATATCAGTTAATTACTAAACAAACTTTGACACAATGCAAAAAATGTCGTTAAAAGTTCAACATCACGTGTTGGCTGGCCTACACTCTGCGGAATGGCACAATTTCGAAAAAGCATTTTTTGACGGTGACCTTTTTCACACTTCACTTTCAACCTTCACTCCACAATTAGACCACCACTTTACAATTCCATGTCATGCCTAATTTTGACAGGGATACAATACACATACGTATATCACATGGCTTAGTGTGTGTATACAAAGTAGGTATGCAGACATTGTAATAATACAACGTTTGTAAAATGGAGCAGTTTTTAACATGCATCCTTTGGTGGTGACCTTGCTTGACCTTCACTCCAGAGTTACTGCTCCATTTTATAGCTCCGCGTGGTATCCCATTTTACGGGAAGATAATAGACTTTTTAAAAGTATATGACATGGCCATGTGTAGATAGGTAACGTAGGAAGCCACCATTGATATTTTATAACGTTAGCAGGATGGCGCAAATTCGAAAATTTATTACATGACGGTGAATTTCATCAGCTGACACCTCAATGTCACATCTCATTTTAACGGGAAGAAATTGTTCTTTCACGCTGGTATGACATGTCCGTAGAAATTAAGTAGATACAGAGTCATTGCACATTTTTTTATGACGTTCACGGTATTGCAAAAGTTCGAATAGTCATCATTTCACGGTGACCTTATTTAATCTTAGCTCCACATTTACTATACCGGGTGACAACTTCACATCGTATCTCATTTTGACGGGGAGACAATATAAGCGTTCCAAAAATATATAACATGACCGTTTTCTTGTTAAATAAAGTAGATATGAAACCATTGTAATGTTAAGACATTTGTGGAAGCGCACAATTTCACAAATTTGTCGTTTGACGGTGATCTTGTTTGACCTCGGAGTGACGCTTATTGCACCATTTTGGCAGTTCTACGACAGGCCTCATTGTGATGGGGATATCTAGGGCTTTCAAATGGTATATCAGTTGGTGTTTGTACGGGGCCATTTAAGTCGGTCGGCTCGGCTATTGAGAAGATCTAAACAAAAATCGTGAGGTTATATTGGTTAGAGCTTGTTTGCATATTCATGCGACAAATTTTCACTCATCTATCATAACCAGATACCATGAAAACATGCGTTTGGACACATATTTTTTATTGTTTGGATGTATACAATTCGAGATATTCAGAAAAAGTAGTATACATATGTTAATGACGATAACTAATTAAATTATGCATATTAATGTGTTAATATATACACGCTCAAGGGTGCCTAGGTGGCAGTCGTCAGATTATTGACCTAGACGGTTAGAAGGTCACAAAAATGCAAACACCGTGCGGACCATAATGTACGGTACACCTTCAAAAATGTGCAAAAAGGGAACAGTAGCCTATTTCTAGGGCAGCCGCCCACCTGTACTGCCAAAACAATCGGTTAAGACAGATGGTCTTCCACGGCTTATATAATGAGCCTATTGACAGGCTATTAATCTAGCTGATAACGGGACATTATTAATATTTATTATGCTATTCGATGTGAACTTGTTGCACCTTACGCGTGTTTACTGGGACAAGTGCAGTATATGGAATTGTGTCTGGCTGAAGTCGAAGCCGACGTTACAGTCGTGTTCACTGACAGATAGTGAGTTCGAATGTAAGGTTGAAATGCGAGAAACATTACTGTAGTGTTTTCATTCTACGTTCAAGCCAATACTTCTCTCCTCTGAACCGCACACAGTTTCGAATGTACTACACCGGCTCATGTTTACTTGGGCACGTCGCACTGGTTGTTTTTCACATTACCTTTATAACCCGTTCACAAAGATAGAAACAGAGATTGCGTTCACAGAGACCAATAATTAGTAGTAGTTACGTTGAATGCCGATGCACGTGGTGATGGTGGCCTTTTTCATTCCGAGAGACGTTTTGCTTTAAACGTGGTATTGATTCTATAGTTCTGCAAATGTGATTCGCATCTGACCACATCGCACATGTTCGACTGATTTTAGCATTTCCACATACCGAGTATAATGCACAGAACAGGCACACAAATAACAAACGTTTGTATTGACAGAGACGAATTAATAATTAGGTTGAATGCCGATGCACAAAACAGTGGTGTTGATGCGCTTTATTGTAAGAAGTCTTACGCCGACTTATCGAAAGCAAAAATGGACTTCATCACCATGTGCACCGATGTTTAATGTAATTGTTAATTGGTCTCTATGAGTAAAAGACAAGTGCGAGGCCGCCAGTGTCGGACATTCAAAATACTCCCACTTAGGTCAGCGGTAACCCTTTTCACTGTTAAAAGGTAAACAAAGTAAGTTCTTTTATAGCGCAGTATCCAGTCCTCGATCCTGCTCAACGCGCTTTACACTTTACTGCCTGGCAGACGTGTTCAATCGAACATCATCTCGACTTCTCTGGGAAGTATCCAGACAAATGTTGTCTTTGATTTCCAATTTTTACATTTAAAAAACACTAATGCGTTAATAATAACAATATCAGCACAGATAATAAATACCAAGGTAAATTAATTTAAATTCCATGTGTCACACAACGACGTGTGTATCAACTGTGAACATTCATGTTTGTATTTATGCACTCACACACACACACACACACGCACACGCACACGCACACGCACACGCACACGCACACGCATGCACACAAACACACACACACACACACACACACACACACACACACACACACACACACACACACACACACACACACAAACACACACAAACACACACAAACACACACAAACACACACACATATATAGGGTAAGCCTTTATATGTAATGTGTATTAGAATAGGTGTGAATTAAACTATATAGTTATATACCTACGACAATATAAGATTAAGCCCGAGTCATGTCTAAGTGGGACTCTATCGGGCGCCTGAAGCTGAAAGCGAGAGTATGAAGCACAAACTATACATTTCACAAAAGGCGTGGGTTCAAATGCGAGTGAGCGCATTTCAATGCAAATGAAAATGTTTGAAAGAATTCAAATGCAAATGCAAGTGCGACGATACGTGATTGCATTTAAATGGAAATACAAATGCAACTGTTTGAGATGATTCAAATGCAACTGTTTGAGATGATTCAAATGCAACTGTTTGAGATGATTCAAATGCAACTGTTTGAGATGATTCAAATGCAAGTGTTTGAGATGATTCAAATGCAACTGTTTGAGATGATTCAAATGCAAGTGTTTGAGGTGTTTCAAATGCAGATGCAAGTGTTTTGAAATAATTCAAATGCAAATGCAAATGTTTTGAAACAATTCAAATATAAATGTTTGAAAATATGCAAATCAAATGTTTGAACATATGCACATACATGTGTTTTAAATTATGCCAATGCACCTATACATGATTGCATCAGTGCAAATGGAAATATCGATATTTTAATATTCCAGCAATCAGCATAGTAAGTGTTGTTTTCACAAAATGCGTTCCATAATTCAACTGATTTCCGTGTAGCACCTGCTTACGGCTCGTGTTGTTATTGTTCCTGTATACTTTTCCGAGATATGATAGGCATACAGTATTTTATATTATATGAATAATTTGGAAATCTTTGAAAGGTTGTATTATTTTTACGTTTACTAGCCAATACTTATCTCAATTTGTGAGTGTTTATTTCTCATTTTTGTAACAGTTGTGGTATTACAAACATATAATAACAATTATATATATGATGTAAATGTTGAATCCTTAACGTACCAATCACCAACATGTATTCTTTGGACACCCCGTACTCTCTACAGGGAATTTGGAATCACGACAAAGTACAAACCCTACAATCACCGGTTACGACACTGTACAGGGGACCTATTTACAGATGTGGGCTGACCGTTAAGTGAAGACAAACAAAGAGGCTGCTCAGTTGCGCCAGGCTTTCTCTCAAAGTTTTATTTGTAAATCTGTGTAAATAAACATGGTCCACTGCTAATGACAATAAGATAAGATCTGATTAGTCTGATATCTGATTGATCTGAGTTTGGGTTTACTGTTAGCAGAAACTCAGTGGAACTTGGAGGAAGGAAGAGTATTTATATAATTATTCAGCTACAACATAAACAATAATTAACCTATTATTCCATTGTAACATATATGTGTTCACTTTTTTCAGAAGACAAAGACTTAGTAACTGGTAACTGGTAGTTGTAGCTTCCTCATATGTCAGGAGAACCATCATCAGGTCGAGTTCTTGGTGCAGTAGTAAGTAGCTCTTCTGCAGTGCATTGCGTATAAGTTGTTTCTAATTAAGAACTCGAGCGAATACAGTTCATCTTCCGGTATACGCATGGTGGGTTCTGAGCATTATTAACATAATTAAGACTTCCTTTGACTGGATAATTGCTTTCCAGCTATATGGCTACTGAACCAGGTGTTTGGCTCGTTCGAGCCTGAGTTTGTGGCCTTCCAATATCTTATGATACAGGGCCTCAGATCGGCAGCCACGCACGATGCACAGTGGAGAGCCACCGGACTGCTTAGTGTTGTCTGCCTGGAGCCTACATTGCCCCAGGAGGAAGCGTACGTGGTACAGTCACGGAATATACCTCAGGGGGAGCCACTGACAGAATCGCACACTGGATGCAGGCGACCACTTCTGTAAACACGCAGTTTGAGGTATCTCAGCGATATCTTCCACTTATGTCATGCTTCATGAACTCCGTAGACAGGGTTGTCATGTAACATTTCAGAATTGTTTTCTATTGGTGATGGGTTATTGAATAGCGCATAGGCTGATGGCAGTTTGTATGAGGCCAGGAGTTCTTTCACAATCTTTGTCCAACTCTGAGTTGACATGTCCTTCATAGACAGTTGTCTCACAATCATTTGGTATTCCACAGTTCCCAGGCATCTGACAATATTAGCGAATGGAGTCAGGATGTTCCGGGCCAGGACGTCTTTGACGGGTAATAGGCCGAACACCAGATACATGCCAGTGCGTGGTGGTAACGGCAACATCCGCGCTGATTTCTTCTGCTTAAACACAAACGATATCAATTCGTGTCTCATTTGGCTTGGGAGAGTCATTTCTCTAACAATGCGACTGAGGAGCAAAGTTGTAACATTGATGACGCCGGGGTGTGTGTGCTTCAAACAATGATCATATTCTCTAAAATTATTGATGGGCGCTTGTTCTGGGAACGAATCTCTGGGGACACATCGATAATCCATTTACTATCTGGTAATAAACTGTAATGAGTTATTTCTAAGTGTACCGTACATCATCACCTCGGTACGGCACATCACCGTACATATTTGTTAAACGAAATGGCTTCTCCGGGTAAACTGGTGTCAATGTTTGAGACTGGTTACATACTCATTAGGATTTCAAAAGGCTGTTAGAGCTCCACCGATGCCACTTTATACGGTGAATTACATGTCTCAACTCTGCCAGCACACACGGGTCAAGGTCCAGGCTTTTAAATCTGTCAACTGATACTTTATGAAGATGGACAACTATATATATATATATATATATATACATATCATCATCATCATCATTGTGCAGCCGTAGTGTCCCGTGGTTGGGCGTAGTTTCCCCTCGTAAGGTCTCCAAGTTGTGATACGCGATGTCCGCCGATTATCTCGTAGTATGCTGATGTGCCCTGCCCAGGTCCACTTCTGTTTCCTGATTTATTCTATCACGTCTATGACTTTTGTCTTCTCTCTTACCCAGATGTTTGTTTTTCTCTCCCGATATGTTATGTTTAACATACTTCTTTCCATCTTTGTTTGTGCGGCTGATAGCTTGTTCTTTGCCTGGATCGCTGGACGTACGCATGAGTTGTAGACGTGTCTCTTCAAGCAGGTTCCAAAGCTACCCTTGAAGATGTCGTGGTGTTTGGCGATCCAGCCGACGGTGATTCTTCTTTGAATCTCCTTATCTTGGTTTTTGTCTCTGATACCGTATCGCTGTCCCAGATAGACGTAGCTTTCAACATCCTCTATCTGCGTCGTGTTGACATATATGGTGTGTCGTTTTTAGCATCACTTTTGTCTTCGAAGTGTTCGTCTTCAGACCTTGTTTATCACTTTCATTAGCTAGCTCCTGCAGCATTTTTTTTAGTTCTTGGGGTGTAGTAGCGCTTATGAGTATGTCGTCTGCGAAGCGAAGATAGCTGATATATTCTCCGTCTATCCTCAAGCCTCTGGTTTCCCAGATCAGTCTTTGGAATGCTTTCGAGTGTTGCAGTAAACAGCTAGGGCGGTATGGTATCACCCTGTCGTACTCCTCTCTTTATTTTGATCTTGTTGCTCTTTTTGTGTAGGTGGACTGTCACCGAGCTGTTGGTGTAGATATCTTTCAGGAGTTCGATGTTCACGTCTTCTATACCCTGTTTTTGAAGGGAGTTTGCACGGAGTCGAAAGCCTTCTCGTAGTCGACGGAAGCGATGCAGAACGAGACAGTATATTCTCGGCACTTCTCTTTCAGTTGGTTTACGACGTGTATGTGGTCTGTCGTTGAGAACCTGCTTCTGAATCCTGCTTGCTCTCGTTTTTTGTTTTTGTTGAGTGTCTTCTCTAGCCTATTCGTTAGTATCTTTGTGAGTAATTTGTAGATGTTTGATAACAGACATATCGGTATGTAGGTCTTTAAGTCTTTCTTATTTCCCTTCTTGAAGATTATTACCATATTTGCGTTCTTCCATGCGGTGGGTATTCGACTTTCTGAGAAGCATTTAGTATACAGCGTAGCTAGTGTCTACGAGATGGCATATTATCCTGCCTTTAAAGTGTCAATGTGCCCGTGGGCGATGCCTGATGCCTTCCTATTCTTCATCTATTAGTGTTGCTTCCACTTCCCATGGTATTTTCACCGTTACCTCTTTCGGATCGGTATGAATTATGCTACTCCGTTCACTGTCGTATAGCTCGGAATAGAATTCCTTTATTCGTTCCATGATCATATCTTGGTATTGTATTTCTCTACCCTGCTTGTCTAGAAGTGTAATCAGTCTGTTTCTGCCTAGTGCCTGTGTTATTTTGGCTTTCTTCAGGCTCTTTGATGACATAATCATTTCTCGTATGATCTCTTGTTCTTACTTTCTGATGTCCTCCTTTGCTTCCTTTTTGATGGTCTTGCTTATCTGTGTGTGTGTGTGTGTGTGTGTGTGTGTGTGTGTGTGTGTGTGTGTGTGTGTGTGTGTGTGTGTGTGTGTGTGTGTGTGTGTGTGTGTGTGTCCTGGGTCGAATAAAGACAGAAATAATTCGCGCTGTAGATATATTTTCGTTTTATTTGTTTTCATAAAAGCACCATCAGATACCAATAAAGCGAAAGTTCCTTCTGTTGCTGCCAAAACAATGATGCGGGTCACGTGTTTGACGCCTCTAAATCTACGGCGTTGTTGTGTCGCTGTTATTTAAGCTTCGTATAATTCGTCTGATAATTCTACGTTCTTTTGCGTTCACTTGGCCGGGGATTGCTGATAAATCGTGCAAATTGAATGCCAAGTGAGATAGTAGAACGAATCAACATAAACTCGTTGTACACGGTGAACGGACGATAATCGTTGCGTTCGTTTGAGTTTTAAAAGGTCATCAATGTCGCTTACCCAGTAAACAATTGTGCGGGCGAGGAACACAATGGCGAGAGGTCAAAGAGACTTTTAGAGTAACTAATTATTGACCGAAAGCACTGACTTCAATTATCATGTGGTGGTGGTGTGTGAGTGAGTGAGTGAACGAGTGAGTAAGTAAGTAAGTAAGTAAGTAACTTTATTTTACAACGTAACAACATAACATACAGTTAACATACATGTCATACAAATGGAAATGTGTTACATTGCATGGATGTCACTTGGCTAAAAGCCGTCTTCCAGTGACACCATTTGATTATCATTACTCAATGATTACAATCATGACAATCATCAAAATCATGTTAAACAACTCACTCCAATTCATCACCAACCCACCTCCGTACTAGATAATATTAAACCGGAGTATTATTTTAACATATAGTATGTGCTGTTGTTGGTGATATATAACAACGAACTGAGAAGTATGATCAATTGAAGTATATGTAAGTGAATAGAATTGAGTGAGTGTGTGTGTGTGTTTGTCTGTGTGTGTGTGCGCGCGGGCGTGCGCGCGTGTGTGTTTGTGTTTGTGTGTTGTGTTCGTGTTTGTGTGTTGTTTTTGTGTGTTTGTGCTTGTGCTTGCGCTTCCGCTTGTGCTTGTGTTTGTGCTCGTGCTCGTGTTCGTGTTCGTGTTTGTGTGCGCGCGTGTGTGTGTTTGTGTGTGTTGTGTTGTGTTTGTGTGTGTGTGTGTGTGTGTGTGTGTTTGTGTTTGTGTGTGTTGTGTTGTGTTTGTGTGTGTGTGTGTGTGTGTGTGTGTTTGTGTTTGTGTGTGTTGTGTTGTGTTGTGTTTGTGTGTGTGTGTGTGTGTGTGTGTGTGTGTGTGTGTGTGTGTGTGTGTGTGTGTGTGTGTGTGTGTGTGTGTGTGTGTGTGTGTGTGTGTGTGTGTGTGTGTGTGTGTGTGTGTGTGTGTGTGTGTGTGTGTGTGTGTGTGTGTGTGTGTGTGTGTGTGTGTGTGTGTGTGTGTGTGTGTGTGTGTATTGGGTATCAAAAAGTATATTAATTTTCACAGAGGACAATATACTAATAAAACAAACACCGTTTGTTTACCGATTGACAAATATCTTGGATTGACGCATTACACAGCCCAATCATTGGACTCTTAACGGGAGGTTGACTGTTTCTCAACCTGAATTAGCCAGCGTAGTAATGTTTGTTGTGCGTGATGCCTATACGTGTGTGTTCATTGGGTATCACAAATATATTAATTTTCACAGAAATCAATGTACGAATAAAACAAAGTCAGAGTACTAATTTCTAACAAAAGGTCTGCCGAGTTGAACGTGGGAAAATGGGAAATTGTTGACCATAAAATGTATCGTGGTTAACTCTGCCCGCTTGGCATTATTGCCAATAAAGCTTTTTGAAACTGGATATTTGGTTTACTATTTATACATGCTCTAAGGGTGTATCTTCCAAACTGCGACCGTTATTACGAGCTTAACAAACACAATTTGGCGGGCGGGATGCCTTCAACAGAGTTATTATAGTCTTAAGAACATTATAGTAATTAATTATTGAAAAGCTTCCTTTTAATTAGCCTATGGTTTCACTGATTACTTGCCATATGGTTTTTGGGTTGGATGGCAATCTGGATGATATCCAGATGGGGTAAATGCCCCTGGGCCTAGCATAGCCCGCCGCCGCCTAGGGCATCTCCCCCTTCCATAGGGGGGAGATGCTGGCGCCGCGATGTCTGCGGAACTTAATAAAACAAACATGAATAATTTTTTACACAACGTGGCATAAAGGTATCAGAAAATTTTTTAATCCACCAGTTTGCACTCACTGTTGTATCGTGCCATTTTTAGCAGATTGTTCACAGATTCAACTTCAGATTATGAATCGAATGGTGCGATTTATGCAGAATTGTTTAAAACGCAATAACACCAGTTTGAAAATGCTTTCATATCTAGCCGTGCAAGGTAGTGGTTCCTATATGTCCAAAGTATGTAACTAATCTTGTAGGAGGGCCTGGATGAGTGACCAGTACACAAAGTGTCTTTGCAAAAGATGTCTTGGAGAGTATAGATAACGCATGTAGCATTTTGTTTTATTAATTCATAGACGAGTTGCGCTCAATGCTTGCCTTTTTGCACACAGTAGCTTATATACATTGTTTTGCACATTTTAAAGTACGAATAAATATATATCAGTTTAGTCTCCTCACTGGTTTTCAAGCGAACTTGCTGGCTTGCTGCTAATACTATTGCCACTGCTGGCTTGAGAGGGCAATTCCAGGTAACTGAATAGAAAATATCGCTTTAACTGTTAACACCCTAACACGCTGAATGACGCGACATCAGATTAAACCGCGATCTTACCACTTCGTGGTAAGATGTACCCTCATTATGAAAGGCCCCTGACGACAACCCGCATACATCAGTTCAGTCGAGGTCAGCAACAAAGTGAGTAATCACCTCTTTGTCCAGTGGACAACATATGTGACAAGAGTCAATTGGCTTTGCTGCTATCAAGTTCATCTAAATAATGCAATAGACGATAGTATCTAAACGTGTCTAACTGAACGTGTCTAACTAACCATCATTCGTCGTGACAGAAATGCGGAGGTGAAGAATTGGATTTGACCCGCGCGCGCACGCCGCGAAACATATGCAAATGTTACGAAAGCGCTCAGAAGTGATCGCTTTCTAATGACACGTCACGTGAACAAAAACGCCCTTTAAATACGGCGATTTGGTGCGCACGTTTGGCAGAAGACGAGAGTGAAGGTGAACCAGTCGATTGGTTCATTCGAACAAACCAGAGCGAACACGCAGAATACATCGTTGAAGATTACACAGCTCTAGTGTTCTAATAACAGACCTAAGGTACGTGTTTGTCGTTGCAGCGTTTTAAAATACAAAACGCTTCCAATGTGGTGATAATTTGCGTTAGGTAAACAGGGAATGATGCTACTCAACATTCTTCAGGATGGCTCATTTCTATGCAAATGAGTTCTTTTTAACATATCCAAAACGTGAATTTACCTTTTATATATCACATGTACGATGACGTCATACGTCACATGTACTAAAAAAATCCGAGTCTCACATCGACGAAAGCCTCTATAAGGTAAATTCACGTGTTGGATATATTAAAATAACTAATTTGCAAAGGGAATCATGTTGCTATGGTATAAAATATTAGAAAAATATTGTCCTCTTGTCGAGTTTGAATTAAATTCTAGGTGTCAAACAATCAAGTACTTTAACCTCTACACCACACTAACCCCAGGAAACGCTAACTGTATTTGACAACTATACGGGACACAAAATGGATATAATAATTGAGAATAAAGGCACTTCACACATTCTTGCCTCCTCATCTGAGATAAGGTTCCCCTTTCTGAGATCTATAAACAAGCAACTAACAACCACAGGATTTCGGCAACCATACATAAACACAGTTGCCGGTTTCTCATAAGCACGCACTTTTAAAAATAGGCGCTGCTAAACTATATTTTGTATTGTTTAAATACAACTGTTCATCGAAATACGTGTTCCAGTACAATCATTGCAGTGCAATAACTATGATTTGTGACAAGCCAGAAGAATTTGTTTAAGGAGCTTGTAAGAAATATACTCGCTACACATCTTAAGTTGTTGATTGTTCAGAATAGCTTCTTTGACAGTCGGTAGTTACCTTAATCAGCATACTAAAAATAAAAAGCTGCACCCCTCATTTACTTTTTAATAAGTTCTGATGAGAAAACAGAAATAATTTTCATAGGGCCTAATTAATTATTTACATACACATAATTGTTAAATCAGCGTTACCTGTTTCGCCCACCAGTATTTTTTTTGCAAACTGTCACCTCTGAGTGATGACAAGTAGGAGTAATTTACCTTTTGAGTAAAATTGGCTTTTTGTGTATTTGTTATCCCATGAGTTTACATAGCAGGATATATTTGGATAGTGTGAAGTCCTGCCGCATGGCTAACTGGATGCAATGGTCCTTCGACGCACATTCCTCCAGAGACTTTTCACACATGGCATTGGGGACAGATTCCTCACCCAAGCTAACCATTCAATCACTAATGATCACTTAATAGATAAGGGTTCTCCTTTAACATATGTACAAATCAGGCTACCTTGGCATTCCTAGTAAATGTCTGAACTACATCCAGCAGCTTCTGGGAGGGGGGTTTCACGCAATAGAGAAACATAGAATGAAAATGAAATTTGCGGGGGTTGGTTCATATTTGGGAGAAAGGGGGTTCACAGAAAGGGTGCTCACATGAACCCGTGAACCCCCTGGCTGCGGGCTTGATTATTGACGTTCCCATTCTCACAGAGGACAAAAAATTAGTAGAACAATTTGGCTACTGTATAAATCTTAGCATTGTGGGTGCAATTATGCTTACATAGTTGACCTATTTCTCCGATGAAGCCCTTAAATTAAATACAGTTTTCAATAAACAATGGCCTTCCATTCGCTTGCTCTACGAGTTTTTGATTGCAAGACTAATTTTGGTGGTAAAAAAGAGAATAGCAGGCGCACCAGCAAAAATAGTTTCCAAACGGACTACTGAGTAATAACAGTAGTGTAGAGATGACGGACTTCAAATGTCTTCTGTATTGTGTAGGAGTGTGTAAATTGTAACTTTATTAAAACCAAACGCTGCACAATTTAACATATGGTAATTTAGTTGGCATACTGACAGCAACAGCAGCAACAGCAGCAACAGCAGCAACAGCAGCAACAAAAACAACAACAACAGCAACGACAACACCAACAAAGACAACAACGACGGAGACGGACACAAACAAGCAACGCAGAACATGGTTTGTCGTTTCCAGATGGTCGACGCCAGACTCCTGCTCGTCTGCTGCGCCTGTCTGTTTGCTGGCGAAATCGAAGCAAAGCGAAGGTCTCGGTTCATATCGCCACCAACGACTATAGATGAGCTGAGAGAACTACTGAAAGATGCCTACAAGGCATACACGCTGAAGACGATCAAGTCGACAATGGGAAACAAGGTGGCGACCCTGAAGAGCCGTGTGGCGACTCTCGGCCGTCAACTCGTCATGCAACAACTGTTCGTAGAGGAGCGAGTGCGCTCAGACGGCGACTCCGGCATCAAACAGGTACGGCGACCCGTTTATTTGTCATTGTCAGGAGCTGGTTACCACACGACAACGTAGTCTGTATTTCCCCTTTAAGACGACGCCGTGAAGGTTTTGTGGGGGTATGGTGACCAAAGAAATGAACGTTTTTTTAAAAGAAATATATATATATATTTAATTGAAAAGGGCACGTCGTCAATTATAATAACATTTCATTGCGAAATTGGTGGACCAGAACTCCTTTGTATGTCCAACGTTCGTGTGTTATATTGATGCTCTACGGTGACTTTCGTCCCATGTCTTTGTTATAATTGGCATCTTATATTCAGTTTATTTCTAGGATTTTTTAGTTTTATTTGATTCTTTATCTTTATTTTAGCATATTTCTTTTGCATTGTCTGCTGGGTAAGTCGTCCATCTTCTGTGTTTATTTGGTTTCGGCCCTTGTTCTGTACATTTGTTTTAGTCGTCGTTATCCTGAATATTAGGTTTAGCCATCCTAATCCTGAATATATGTTTAGTCAATGTTATTGTGCATATGTGCTAGCCATCTTTTTCCTGTATAGTTGATTTAGTCACCATTATCCTGCATATTTGGCTTAGTTATCCATCTTCTGTGTATTTGATTTATACATATGCATACCTTCATAATAATTCTCCGTATTTCATGTTAACATGGTTGCATCGAGTATTTCCAACTCGACTCTCAATTTCATACATGCATATATATATGTATGTATATATATATATATAACATATATGTATATATATATATATATATGTTTTTTAAACCACGTTTATTTCACTTGTATAACATATACTGCAAATATATTTTTGCGACGCTTCAATTTTCCGCATTTTGCTGTAATCTTGTTTGGCGTTGTGCACTCCACATTTCAGTCTGACATAAAAAAAATAAAGACGATTTGCCAGAATTAATATCTGTCGCTGGGAACAGGGGGACGGGGAAACTTATATAAACTTTAATTTGAACGTTCACCTTCATAAAGTAAAGATTCATGTACGAAAGCTATACATTGTATATAAAATTTCATATAATTTCTGCATATTTTTTCTGACATTGTCCACCTGCAGGTGCGACATAATTTCGATTTTCCGCATTTTGCTGTAATCTTGTTTGGCGTTGTGCACTCCACATTTCAGTCTGACATAAAAAAAATAAAGACGATTTGCCAGAATTAATATCTGTCGCTGGGAACAGGGGGACGGGGAAACTTATATAAACTTTAATTTGAACGTTCACCTTCATAAAGTAAAGATTCATGTACGAAAGCTATACATTGTATATAAAATTTCATATAATTTCTGCATATTTTTTCTGACATTGTCCACCTGCAGGTGCGACATAATTTCGAGGGCACTCGACCATATTACTCGGCGTCACACACGGGTAAATCCGTCGCCTCGATCCATGATCATTCCAACAACATTCGAACGGTCGGTCTCGGCGAGTTTGTTGCCGTGCTCAACGGCGTCGAATTCCGCACCCGACACAACGACTACGGCCTCCGGATGCCAAGCAGGAAAAGTTCTAAGTACCACAAAGTCGAGAACATTCCATTCCCCAACGTTCCGCCCAAAGTGCTTCAACATCACGACATCGCCGGTCAGATCAGGGAGATGCGAAAGTGGTTTAAGGCTTGGAAGATGCAAGATCATTCGAAGAGAGACTATCGCAAGTACTTCAAGGCAAATATTTGTTACCTGGAAGGCGCGTGGACCACCTCGAACAAGTTGGAGGAGTCGTTCTTCAGCGACCGTCACTTCCTCGACGCTACTTCCTGGTTCGATCTTCAGGAGAAGGTTCGGTATACGTCATACACGGGCGGCAAGAGCAACCTGGAGAACTTCAGCTACTTACCGACGACAATCATGAACATGATCAATGGTACCTACCCACAGATTGCCAAGTGGAACTACCGTATCCTCTGTCATCCACTCAAGCGTGACTTGCCCTTGAACCGTTTCCGGGTCGTTGACGACCTGATGGCCAGGATGGCGAACAAGAAGACCCTGAAAGAACACGAGAATACGAGGGCAGCTCGTTTCACCATCAACCCGGTTGACAGAGATAATTGGGCAGACGGACGGAAGAACTACGGACTCCTCGATGAGCTCATGGCCGAGATCCCCGGCAAAGACAACTACGGCGCCAAACTGTACGACGACGCCTTTGGTATGATGGCCTACCCGTATTCCTCGGCCAACAACAGCAAGAAGTTGAACGTCGGATTCTACCATCGGTGGACACAGGTCCGTTCAAAGGACGCCATGGGGCTCAAGAAACGACATCGCGGCTTTGCGGACGAGAACCTCTTTATGGCGATGACGACAAAACCGAAGGTGGCCGGAGTTGAACTGAACGTGTGTAGGGGCAGAGAATGTTCGCGGTATGACCAGAAATGGACATACGCCATCCCGCTGGAGATCGTTTACATGACTCCGCTGCTCAAGTGGAACCCTTACGAAATCCAGTACAAAGGAAACGCACGTTCGCCACTTGGTAGAACTGTCACCGCAGGCGGGCGTTCGGGTTCGTATCGGAAGAAAGCAAAAGCTTTCAATGGCTGCAATAGTAATCACTACTACCAGACTCCGTACGAGTTCTTCGGGAGCGGCGAAAAGGGGTCGTCTGCTGCCGACACAGTCAAGCGCAAGTCAGGTGTCCTCGACCAAGCCGGTCGGATGCACAAGGTGAAAGCTTCCGGTACCCGAATCATGCTGCCCTACATCCCTGGCGTCGGATCGATTCGCACGCGCTACCCGATCATGCCCGTGCACGGCGAAGGCAGCGGCGTCTGGAAGGAGCTGGAAGCGCTAAAGGACATCGTTCTGTCGCCGATCAAGTACACGCACATGTTCCGGGAGAAACAAGGGCATCGTGCTGCTTACAGACAGGGCTAAACGAGGTGAACACGTGCACCGCGTCGTGTTGAGTGCTGACGAATTTGGTATGGCCAAGCAGGGTACGAATATCGTGGTTGAGAGCGAAATAGACGAAGGGTCACTACCACGAGATGTGGGTACGCAGGCGAAACAACGGTCGCTTCATCATGGCCAACGCAAAATACTGCTCCGATGGGCACGACAAAAACATGGCTGTTGCACCGCCTGAAGACGACGACGAAGCCAACGCTGGAAAGGTGTAAACGGCAGGAGAGATTCAGCATTGCAAACGAACTATCCGAATATTACGCGTTTGAGCTTGCTATGCTAGAGCTCCGTTTTGGTAGTTTCTGTACTTCAATTGATAGACAATTCTGGAGTTAAAAGATGATGCCATGTTGTAAAATGGCCGCTTGCAGATTGATATTAGATTTGTGTCAGCAACCTAGACACTGCAAAGCATGTACCCAAAAGGTTCTTTTACATATTCTACAAGTTGTTCTAATAATACAATGCAACATTCTTTCTCAACAGTGTTTGAAGCGTTTGTACCAATACTGCCCGAGCTTCCACACTAGTCACACATGAATTCCCTTCAATCGACACACGTTACTGGCAAATCTTTAGTCACCCTATAATTTTGTTTGTTCATTTTTCCCAAATGAACGTTTTGAATCGGAACACGTGTATTTTATGTTGTTCGCACTGCGCACTATCTACATAAACGTGTGCACGATAAACACGTTTTGAGATCACCGTCCTAGCAATGTTGGCAAACTCGTCAATCACATTGTACAGATTAGATTAACATATTTGATGTGTGCAGTTACTCGTAAAGACGATTGAGGTGAATGAGCGTTAAAGTGTTACAACATATGTATGTGTCAATACGGTAACTTTTCATTATTGCACCTGTATATCCTCCGAGGCCACTGGCCTCTGATCTAACAAATGACAACGTATTTCTTTATTGGACCACTGGCCTCTGATCTAACAAATGACAACATATTTCGTTATTAGACCACTGGCCATTGATCTAACAAATGACAACGTATTTCTTTATTGGACTACTGGCCTCTGATCTAACAAATGACAACGAATTTTTTATGAGACAACTGGCCACTGATCTAACAAATGACAATGTATTTCTTTATTATATTAGACCACTGGCCACTGATCTAACAAATGACGACGTATTTCTTCATTGGACCACTGGCCTCTGATCTAACAAATGACAACGTATTTTTTATTAGACAACTGGCCTCTGATCTAACAAATGACAACGTATTTCTCTATTAGACCATTGGCCTCTGATCTAACAAATGACAACGTGTTTCTTTATTGGACCACTGGCCTCTGGTCTAGCGAATGACAACGTATTTCATAAAACACCACGGTGGTTAAGTTACTTATTTATTTTTTATCTATTTATTTTTGTAATTTCTTTGTGTTTTGATATGCGTTACTTTTGTGGAATTTCTTTCTCGTGACTGACAATTGAGTGTTGATCAATTAACCGTATTGTACGTATATATATCCTTCCAGGCCCCGAGGCCCAATCGTCTCTTTACACGTACATTCGCTTTTGTGGACCATTGGCCTCTGATCGACAAATTAGCGATCAAAACAAAAGTAGTTATTTCGGGTTATTTAGACATTCCCCAGAGGGCGCCACTTTTACGTATTTAATAAACAAATACATTCAATAAACGAAAACTATTGTAATATTAATAAAAGGATGCAAGTTGTCGTCGTTGCATTCCATGGTAAATAAAACCTACCTAACCAGTCAACTTACGATATCGTCTGTAGCAGTGGTCGTTCAAAGTGCGAATAGTTTCCTTTTGCCTACCGCTGCACAATATCGTTGTATTCCGGGTTAATCCAGATTTGGCTGGAAATGACGCAACGCGACAGTTACGTCACTTCCCTAGATGCGCTGCATCCAGACGTACAACGCGCAACATCCGCAGTACGTCAAGAAATGTGACAGCAACATCGAGGTATTATTGCAAACCCAAAAATTTACCCGAGTTGTCTTGTTCTTTTAACTTTCCATAATGACATAGCTACAGTTGACGAAGTGAAGAAAATAATTATGTTCTTCCCAAATAAATGTTGTGCTCTTGATCCATTTCCGACTATACTGCTAAAATCATGTCTCGATACATTGCTCAGACCTATAACAAATATCATCAATGCATCAATGTGCTTTGGCTTCTTTCCCGATGACTTCAAATGCGTCCACGTCAGTCCAGTTCTTAAGAGTCGTCCCTGCCTAAACAAGACCAAAACAGTTATAGACATATTTCTTACTTACTTAACTTAATCCTTTTCGTTTGTGTTCACACACAAGGCCGACACCAAAGAACGCCAATGTTGTCTGTCAGCTGCCAGCTTCGTTACTTGGCTCCACCTCCACCCGAGTGTCTTCATCTCCCGCTCCACTGATCTCCTCCATGTCTCCTTGGGTCTCCCCCTCGCTCTCTTGTCACCAGGGGTCCAGCGCATGGCCACTCTTGGAATGGATGTCAGCGGCATTCTGTAGACGTGTCCGATCCATCTCCATCTATGGCTTTTAACTTCAAGAGAGATGGGCTGTATGACTGTCCTTTCGTGAAGTTCCGTGTTAGGGATGTTATGTTGCCAGTAGATTCGTTGAATCCTCCTGAAACACTTATTTTGAAACACTTCCAGCATCTGGCATATGTCTTTGGTGACCTTCCAGCATATATTATAACAGCATACTCAGGACTTTGCTCTTGAACAGGCGGATTTTGGTTCTGTTGCTGATCTTATATGTCTTCCAGATGTTCTTAAATGCCGCAAATGCCCCTCTTGCCTTGTTGATCCTTGTCTTGACCTCAGACTCCGAGTTTCCATCTGTTGTCACCTTGGCCTCAAAGTAGGTGAACTCCTTCAAGTCTTAAATATTTCTTCCTCCAATTGTGATTGGGTCCTCTGTTTGGCTGTTGTTTCGCAGCGCCTTTGTTTTTTTGTGTTGAACTTTCCCAGGATTTCTGGCAAGTTTCTCACGTTTTCTTTGGATGTCTTTGTAGCGGTGCGACAAGAGAGCTATATCATCTGCAACGTCTTAATCACCCAGTATATCTGTGAAGGTCCACTTGATGCCACTTTTCTCTGCTGTTTCTTCTTTCATGACTCAGTCGATGCTACGACAGAAGAGGAAATGGTATAATATGCATCCTTGTTTCACTCCGGTTTTGATTTCAAAATCTTCTGTCATGTATTGGCTGCATATGACATTCGACCTAAAGTTGCTATAAAGCAGTTTGATTATGCTCACAATCTCTGGAGGGATTCCATAATGCCGGAGTATACACCAGAGAGAGTCTCTGTGAATACTGTCGGAGGCATTTTCAAAATCGACGAAGTTTGCATAGACTAGAGTGTTACATTCCTGATATGATCCCACAAGATCTTCCTTTTCTGCCTATTTTATGCGCAACACTGGGTCAAGGGCTGGTCACTGGGCCAATTGTTGCAATGGTTAAGGTATCCTGTCTTAGGTAATTTAACAATCAGCCCTGTCTTCCAGTCACCAGGTATTTCGTCGGCCTCCCATATACCTTCAAAGTTCTCTGTCAAGGCTCCAGCGGTGACACTTCCTCCAGCCTTCAGCATCTCCGTACTCACACCGTCTGCCCCCCGGTGCTTTCCCTGACTTCACGGTCTTGATAGCTTTCCTCACTTCTTCAGCAG
This sequence comes from Escarpia spicata, assembly GCA_963995525.1. NCBI lineage: Eukaryota > Metazoa > Annelida > Polychaeta > Sabellida > Siboglinidae > Escarpia > Escarpia spicata. The sequence continues at coordinate 45,672,163 of OZ023218.1, forward strand.
ATGGTGGGTCTGTGTTGATCTGCAGGTCCTGTTCGCTTTCTGGAATGTCTGCTTCATTGCTTGGTGCTTCTTTGTTGGGGATGGTCTCGAAGTGTGTTTTCCATCTGTGGATCGGTTCCGCTACACCGATGACAGCATTTTCATCTTTCACTGGGACGTAATAATTTTTTTAAACCGCCGATCTGTGACTTAGATATATTCTACAGTGCAGCCATGTTCTGTGTCTGTGCCGCTGTTTCTGCTTCGTCCGCCAGATTTTCAATAAAGGCTCTCTTGTCTGTTTTAGTCTTCCTTTTCACTTTTTTGTCCAGTTCTGAGTATCTAGTCTGAAGCTGCGCCTTCAGTCGTTGGGATTTGGCATCATTTAGCTTGATTGAAATTGTCGATACTCAATTCTTTTTCCTCTTGGAATATGCGAAAGCGGTTTTGCAAGTCTAGCTGAAATGCTTTCTCTGTATTAGTGTTCTTTAACTTTCCGCTATCTCTTTTCTCCTCTCCTTGCCTTCCTTAGCTTCAAGGACAGCGTTGCCACTACTAGCACATGATCGCTCCCCAAATCGGCTCCGACATCTGGCTCTGTGAGTGATCGTCTCCACTTCTGATTACCACATAGACGATCTGGCTGACGATGTTGTTATTTGGAGCCCTCCAACTGATGTTGTGAATGGTGATGTGCTTGAATAGAGTTCCACCTATGACTAGGTTATTTTCTACACATAGATCCGAGAGTCTCCCGCCGTTGTTATTAATGCGTCCAAAGCCCTGGGTGCCCATTGGGGGCCCTTCCTCTTCCCGTGTCTTCATCTCGAATTGTTTGGGTTGAGGTCTCACACTACCAAGAGTGCATCACGCCAGTGTGTAGTCCTGATTTCCTCCTCCAACTGTTCATAGAACTCATCCTTGATTTCATCCTCAGCGTCCTCTGTTGGTGCATAGCATGCTATCACTGTCAGCTTTGCAAACGTAGTGTTAAATCTTGCCTTGAGCAGTCTGTCGTTGATTGGCTTCCACTCCAGCAGAGTTGTTTCCACCTTTCTCGTTACAGTTATGGCTTCCCCTCCTCTGTGTTGGTTATCTGTTTATTATGGTGTGTCCCAAGGACAGGATCCTCTTTCTTGAGTTTATCCATCGTGTTTCGCTCACACATAAAAGTTCAACGTTATAATTTTCTATCTCCCGCAGTACTTGCTGAAGCTTTCCTGCTTGATACAATGTTCTCACATTCCAGGAGCCCACTCGTATCTTGGTTTTCGGCTTGAGGAGCTCCACTCTCGGGGTGTCAGCTTCTGGTCGGGTTTGGCTGACATCCTTCAAGACCACAGTGTCCTTTGCAGCTTTAATCCTCGCACCATTGACGTTTGTTCTTTTGCATTGGTTCCTGTTGTGCTTTTTACGTGGTGAGGGTACTAACCTTACGCTCAGCCCTCCCCCTTTCGCATCCGGGCTTGGGACCGGCCATGGTGGAGTTAGACCTATTTCTAACCTTAGCTTCATTTCGAAAATACCAGGAAAGGTTGTAGCTAACCATATACGGTCTCACATTAGCACAATTGCCTTAACAAATGTGTTATAATCAGCATATAAACAATTTCATTCAACAGAAACGGCTCTTTTAAAAATACATAATGATATTAACTTAAACATTGATAATAATAATAATAAGATAACTTCTATTGCGCCAAAATCCTTGGAAACCAAGCTCAGAGGCGCATCAAAACAAAAGGATTGGTCAATCAAATAATGGTAAAGTAACTACCTTAACCTTACTTGATCTATCTGCCGCCTTTGACAACACGGTCATAACATCTAAGTAGACGTTTATTAAAGTAGTACGGCATATCTGGCACAGCTCTGAGCTGGTTTTCTTCATACATAACTGAGAAATACCAAACCTTTAAGATTGGGAACTGCTTTTCGGCTGCACTGCCCACTTTATGTGGGGTTCTGTTCTTGGGCCTCTGCTTTTCATTTTCTACACCACGCCACTAAGGTCTGTTATCCAACGACATAAGTTGGATCATCATCTCTATGCTGACGATACGCAGATCTACATTTCTTTGACTACACCTTAAGCAGCTCAGTGATTGCCTCCAAGATATCTTTTTGTATGACTGACAGCAAATTAAAGTTAAATGCAAATAAGACTGAATTTCACATCATCGGTACTCCAGTGCTGCGTGATAAACTTGATGGGTTTTTTCTGAACGCGTATTTGGAGTCAGCAAAGCACACCAGGAACCTCGGCGCGGAATCTAAGAGTAATCTTTGATTATAATTTACATTTTAGACAGCATATTATCTCAAACGTGTCGCTGCTGTTTTCATCATATTCGTGATCTTTGCCGTATTCGCCGGTATATGTCATTGTCTGTTGCTAAAACTATTGCAACAGCTCTTGATAGCAGCATACTTGACTATTGCAATTCCCTCCTTTATAATATCGCTAGCAAGGACATTACAAAACTTCAACTTGTCCAAAATTATCTAGCAAGGGTAGTTACAAGATCTCTTCGTTTTTCTCGCTCAGTGCCACTTCTAAAATCCCCGCATTGGCTACCTTTGCGATATCGCATTATTTTAAAGATTTGTACAATTACTTACTAAGCCCTATCATCCAAGCAACCTGCATACCTACGTCCTATGCTTACTCCAGCAAAGAACCTAAACAGCTTCAGTCGGCAGACTCTGATCTATTTTTTATTCCCATAGTTAAGACGAATGCTGGGCCTTTTTCGTTGCTGCTCCAGCTGTGTGGAACTTACTCCCTATTGGTGTTAAGTCAGTAAGAAATATAGTTTCATTTCGCCCTCATTTAAAAACCTATATTTTTAATACTGCATATCCTCCTTAGCTTCACAGCAATTCCATACAGCTGTTGACGACCTTTGCACCGTATTTGACAATGAGAACGCTTAATCCTTTGGATTTGTTGCGCCACTAAGCTTGGATTTTCCGAGGATATTAACGCTAAAGAAGTAACTCCGTTACTATTATTATTAAGGAATGATTCGTCTGCGACTTCAGGCGCGATTAATTAGCATGCAAGTCCAAGTGTCGTTGAGATAGTATTATTACGCTGTTTTTTTTAGAATGTAATTGACTGTCTTTACTGTTCTGCTGAAAATGTGTCGCCGCCGAGTCGACGTAACTTCATCTTATTGTAACCTGAATTGGAGTATATTTTCAAAGGTCTAGGGGGTGGGCACTGTCACGTGGGCCCACTCAAAAGGTTTACTGGCACGCCAAATACCAAATGTCTAGGGGGCACGTGTCCCCAGGCCCCCTGGATCCACCTATACTCACCAAGAAGTAATGTCCCATCTCACCAATAGGCAAATCGACAGGTGGCCTAGTGTACCCATTAAGCAGTAGCTTACCCCTTATGTTCACGATCTAATACGCAATCTATTATGTTAGTTTTTCTTGTTTATGTTTACTTACTCGAGATCTTGCAGTGACGTCCCCACACTATTCATTGACTATCGTTACCATAGCAAGGCAGTGGTCAACCATTGATAAGTAATTTATTAGGGTTAGCGTTTTTATATTCCCCAGATGGAGCCAGGTACCAGGGATTACACTATGGCCTGCTAATTGTTCCCCGTCCGTATCTTTGTCTCTCTGTCTCTGTGTATCCCTGTCGGTCTGTGTTTGTTTGACTGCAACTGTGACTCTCTCTCTCTCTCTCTCTCTCTCTCTCTCTCTCTCTCTCTCTCTCTCTCTCTCTCTCTCTCTCTCTCTCTCTCTCTCTCTCTCTCTCTCTCTCTCTCTCTCTCTCTCTCTCTCTCTCTCTCTCTCTCTCTCTCTCTTCTCTCTCTCTCTCTCTCTCTCTCTCTCTCTCTCTCTCTCTCTCTCTCTCTCTCTCTCTCTCTCTCTCTCTCTCTCTCTCTCTCTCTCTCTCTTCTCTCTCTCTCTCTCTCTGACTCTCTCTCTCTCTCTCTCTCTCTCCTCTCTCTCTCTCTCCCTATCTATATACATATATATCCCCCCCCTCTCTCTCTCTCTCTCTCTCTCTTGTCAATGCGCGTCAGTAGAATACCTGCGCTGACCTCTCAGTGGAGGTCTACATTTGGTTTCTTGCCATCGTTAAAAACTGAACTATAGTTTTATGAAATTTCATAATTCTTTATTCTATGATCGTGTCCGAGAGGAATTTGTTTAAAGCACCCTATCACATTATACCCATAGGGGGTGAACGTTTCCACGATTTTAAAGGGAAAGTGGAAGACCCGCGGACAATGTTCCCACTTTGACGTGATTTTTAATTGTCCTGCTGCCATTAGCTGTACACAGAAATACTATAATTTAAATCATATCGGACTAAGATAGGAGAGCATATGATGGGATGATCGGTTGGACCATGGCACAACAAACCAAAGGTCGCAGTAACTGACATTACAATTTGTTGATCTTTGTCCCACTGCGGCGCTCTCTGAAGGAGAATGGTTCATCACCCAATACATTGAGGTAGGAGAATGCCCCTCCTACAAACCAATCTAAATAAATAGCCTTGTGTTTTCTGAAACATATCATATCATAATTTTGGCAGTTCAGGCACCAAAGTTTCCTAGGAGCGAATGAATGCAGAAAGAGGCGACTGGACCTCGGCTTCTCGGAGCAGATGCACCAATGTTATCGATTTACTATGTAGATACACTAACATTCTTGAATATTACAACGATTTTGGATTACACGTACGTCAAATGATGATGACGGAATTACCAGATCACATTGAAGACACTCCTGAACATGTGTGCGTCGTGAGCAGACTGAGATGGGCAGGACATGTACAGAGAATGAGTGACTGGCAAAGAAAATGTGACGCTGAGATAGAGAGGTGGTGTCAAGTGAAAATAATTCAAAGAGTAGGGAAAAAGAGTCGATATCGGTGAAGAAAATGGCACAGCGGCTAAGGGATATGATTGTGCACTTTTTGACAAAAGCATGAAAATTGCCACACATGTGGTTTATGATATATAAATTAATTTAAAGCTAGGTACCCATTCCTATCGACGTGGTACCATCTTGATTTTAAAAACGGCCGCCACTGAAATCCATTATTCAGTTATTTCAGCTTCTAAGCAACATAAAAACATGTTCTTGGTGTCTAAACCAACTTGTTCAGGGCCAGCTTATACATTTCTGCCATAAGCTATATCCTTAGATGACGGCCGTATTGAAATTCAAGATGGCTGCCCTGTATATACGTTTTGCGATCACGATTTTAGTGCCTCTTGACGTTGAGAAATCCATATGTGGCTTATATGTGAATATCTACTGTAGTATATATTCACGAATATGTAAATTCTTATTGGCAGTAGTTGCTGAGCTAGATTCTGAACCATGAGATAAGTAACAATGCACATACTGGTGAAACATATGATTGATTAAAAATGGACAACGCAAATGGTGGTAAATTCCGCGTTCACGTTAACTATATGGAAGTCATACTCAACACCGAGTTAACAAGACGTCTCGAAATTTACTTCAACTTATATGAGTTTTGTTGTACAGAAACCATAATGTGTTTTCTCAGTAGTAACACTAGGCCGGTGCCACGATCAAGTCATTAACCCACAAAGTGTGACGGTTTTGCTTTAAGTTTGATAGAAAATCCACAATCCTGGGAGAGGTGTATGGTTGCAGAGCCAGATATATAAACGGCATAGGTGGAGCTGGAAAATAATGTTCAAACTACCAAGTAAGAAATTCGACAAAGCATTATGTACTATATATACTCTAACATACAAAAAATTTTGCTGAAAAAATAGCATCTTTAGTATCAACATATAAACAGTTGCGTAACCCAATCGCTGAAAATCGCACATATATGCTGACTGTGAATAGAAACTTAGTCATCGACATAATTAAGTAATACAAACGCTATACACTGTTAAGAAATATTATAGAGTAGATATGCCAACTATGAAAAGGATCACAATCGAACTGACTGGAGTACGAAATGAAGTACTACTCATCAATGCAGATTGTTCCATATCTCGACACAAAGGTGTTAGATGATGATGCTGTCCAGGCGTAGATGGATAGTTGACGATGATGTCCAGCAACAATGGATCATATACATTACATCCCAGGTGGCAACTGTCAGCGGAGTATATATTGCATGCGGTAGGTATTTTGCTGACATCCTCAAGCACCCACAAAAAGAACGTAGAATACATAGCAGACACACTTCGTCTTGCGTATGATTCAAGGAAGGGGGTCGTCACGTGTCAAACTGAAGATCCTGAAGCCAGGCGCCTGCTGTCTCGTCCAGCCTGACCAGGTCGCCGTTGAATTTGCGTAGCGGACACTCTGTGGTGATGAAGAGTGCAGGCTGGCTTTCGGCACCGCACTCGCAAGAAGCTGATGGTGCCAATCCCATCTGGTTTATGTTGTGCTTGAACCTGCCATAACCTGTTCTTATTCGGTTAAAGGTCACCAGTGACTGTCGGCTAAGGTCGTGTCCGACTGGTTTCGCTGATGAGACTGTGATGAAGTCCTGTAGTCTACAAGGCATGGCGTCCCTCCTCCTTGTCCAGTCCTCGTTTGTCCAAACAGTCCTCGGCTCTACCCGGCTACGTCACTGGTGATACGTCGTGCGTGCTCCGAGAAGGGGTGTCGAGAACGCAGACGCTTTTGCCCAGGTGCAGTTGTTGTCACCGTGGTGTGTAGTTTGTGTTGGTCATCTGCTTCGGAAAGACGGGCTAGTGCGAGGCTTTGTTTGTTTCGACGGATGTCAGGAGGATTTTTCCCAGCAACAACTGGCAGCATGACAGTTGGTGTCGACCGGCTGTATCTAGGCACCAGTCGGACGCTGTTGTTTAGTGCTGCGTCGAGTCGGTGTGTGTGTGTGTGTGTGTGTGTGTGTGTGTGTGTGTGTGTGTGTGTGTGTGTGTGTGTGTGTGTGTGTGTGTGTGTGTGTGTGTGTGTGTGTGAGCACTGCGGCACCACACTGGCGAGCACTACTCGGCCGGCGGAACCGCTCGTTACACTCCATACTGTCATACGTTTCCGGTGGATATGTAATCATCAGCACATAAGATCAGATAGTTGTGACTACAGTCCAGAAAGCCACCAACGACCTGCAGTACCTTCAGCCTCGCACACACGAGGCGACGGACATCGACATATTACTCTACATAGTAGATTGTGTTCACCAAGGATTTCCCAAAGTGGATATCTGGCCGTGTATACAGATGTGATTATTCTGACCGTAGGGCAATTCATTGCTATTGAAATAGATGAGCGTTTTGGCGTTGAAACCCACTTTTGTCCCATTGCAACCCATGCCAACAACCTGTCAAAACGACAACATTAATGGTATGTCATGTCCTCAGTGTGACACAGTTTCCAGTTTACTTGGTCGAGGGAAGAAGTCGGCATGGTTAGCTCAGACTCCATTCCTCGCTGTTACAGATGTCTTCCTCGCCCTGTCTTTACAGTCATAAGAAGTCGATTCATATACACTAAATAACTCACACGCACCTACACAGACTCATAGAACAGTGGAAATGAGAAATTTCAAAAACTTTGATAAAAACGACTTTTGTAATGAATTAGACATGTGTGACTGGAGTTCTGTTGGGCAGTTTGAGGACGTGGATGAGGCTTACAAGAGATTTAAGGATCTCTTTACACATGCATGTGACAAACACTGCCCATGTGTTACTAGACGAGTGAGGAAATAATTTCTTCCGTGGTTAACTGAGGAAATTTAAGATTATATTAAAATGAAACATTATTTTGAAAAAAGCACATTCTAAAGGATTAGAAATATTTTGGCAAATGTATAGGCACTTCAGGAATTTTGTTTCGAATTCTCTCAAGACTGCAAAGCGGGATTACTACACTGGTCTAATCCTGGAAAATAAGAAGAAACCTACATTAATGTGGAAATGCCTAAAAGAACTCCTGCCAGGAAAATCCAAGTACAGCCCCAAAGGTGTACTTGTTGAAGGTCAAATAATTACTGATCACAAATGTAAGGCCAATGCATTCAACAAGTATTTTACATTCATTGGTCAAAAATTGGCAAGTAGGCTTTCACTAGCTGCTTCAATCACTCCACCTAAATCACCCGAAATACCTGCTTTTACTTTCCCTACTGCCACACCTGATTTTATTTAACAACAACTAAGGAATATGCCCGAAAATAAATATGTTGTCTGGACAGACTGCCTGGCAGACTGCTACGTGTAGCAGCACCAGTCATATCACAACCACTCGCTTTCATTCTAAATCTCTCTCTGACATCTGGCAAGTTTATCACATAATGGAAATGTGCAAAGGTGCTACCATTTTACAAATCAGGTCCATCAATGGAAACTAACAACGACAGACCGATCTCAATTCTACCCATTTTGTCTAAACTACTTGAACGTTTTGTTCATACTTCTTTTACAGATTATTTGGAAGAGCATAAACTTCTCACGAATGCCCAATCAGGTTTCAGAAGATTACATTCCACTGTAACTTCACTGCTAAATGTTACAAATCGATGGTTAAAAACATCGATAACGGACATTAATCTCCGGAAGGCCTTTGGCATCGTGGACACTGATATTCTGCTGGCCAAACTTAAAGGTTACACACATTAAACATAAGTGGTTCTCGAACTACCTCACTGGTAGATTCACAGTCAGTTTCGGTGGATGGCCATCTGTCTGATCCTTTGCCTGTCAATACTGGGATGCCCCAAGGGTCAATTTTGGGCCCCCTGTTGTTTCTGCTATACTTAAATGATCTGCCTACAGTCACCGAATCCTGCAATATAAACATGTTTGCAGACGACACTGAAATTGATTCAGCTGCAAAACCAGGGTGTTCGGCTCATTTAGAATCCAATATCAACATTGATTTATGCAAAGTCAAAGAGTATTTTTCCATATTAACAAACGTAGTATTAATGTACAGAAATATCAATTTATGCTAATTGGCACTCATCAGTCCATTGCCAATATGGCTGATGTTAGAATTCATATCAACAATGAACCACTTAAACATGTACCAGTAGCCAAGTATCTTGGTATGTATATCGACTCAAACTTAAAATGGGACGACCACATTAACAGCATGATTCCTAAAATGTCATCAAAAATAGGAATCCTAAGATCTCTTCGTAAAATAGTATAGATAGATGTAAGCGCCACTAGTCGAACGTCATTATAGTCCGGTGGCTCGGCCCAGGAACTTTGCAATGTTTGTTTACAGTCGTTTTTTGTGTGCATTTTTCGATAGTTCTTCGTGTTTAGAATAACTTTTGGCTGGGTGGTCACTGGCCACCCCACTTGGCTTTTTCAGAATCCAAGATGGCCGCCACACTGCACCAAAATCTAGATTTCATCATAATTTATGTTCTAAGTACAGTAGAATTATGATGTTGGCATCTATAGGTATGTTTTCGAGGGCGAGGAACACGATTCGGAAGTTATTTTAACATTTTGCAGCCATCTTGATGATGTAAATCCAAGATGGCCCCCAAATTGACCATAAAAAACACGAACATAATGGTAAAAACGCATATAATTAGTTGTAAGTACAGTCGAATGATGATGTTAGCGTCTATAAGTATGTTTTCAAGGTGGAGGAATACGAGTCTGAAGGATTTTGATTTTTTATTGAAAGCAGTGTGCATGTAAAATAGCTAATGCCTGTATTTAATAAAATCATCCATTTATTATGATCCACAGTGATTATCATGTACTTGCTCTAACACTGATTACTAACTAAAGCGTGCATTTGCAAGTGAAACAATACATTTGAGAGTACATGCATATATCAAGCCAACAATAGCTAACTTCATCCCACCCAAAATTACAAGAGCTAAGGCACTATTAAGAAATTCGTCACCGGAACAAGGAATTAATTTCCAGGAACTAGCCATTCCCTTCTTCATTATCGGTATCCAAATCTTGATCGTTTTCATCACCTGTGTCATTGGTGTATCGTTGCACGCTCCTTGGTGTTGAAGGGATTTGAGCAGGCAGGACCACAACCACAGTTGGCGCCCCATGCAGCCACAGTTCTCATCTCTACATGCTCGCTCTGATGCGCAGCCACACCTGACAAACTTGAGGATGTGCTCGGGTACGCCATCTTCCATGTTCCGTGGGGGTTAGGCATATGTTTGTGTCATCCGCTTCCCATCCATAATCTACTGCATTGAGAGGAGGTGGATCTCCACTCAGGGCACTGTACCATTGAGCGACCTGAGTGTGCGCTCTGCGAACGTTCTGCTCAAATGCTACAGTTGTCGGGGGCAAACTACACAGCTTTGGTGCTGCTGTTGATTTCCCAGTCTGGCGGCACTCCGTCACGGAAGAGCATGGTGTCTTGACGCCGTAGCACGCGGCCGTAAAAGCTGTCGCTTGCTTGGTGGCTTTGCCAATATCTGCCGTCGGTTGGCCAAGCTGATCCAGCGTGCAGCCTGTTCGAGCCACAGCGATTGCTGTTGTCTTGCCAACTCCGTAGGTCGTCGCAACTGAATCACAACCAGTTAGAGCATGGAGTGCCAAGATGTCGGGTATGAGCGTAGCATGTTTACGAGCGGTTTCCTTCACGTCAATGCAATATTGACCTTGGATTGGCGACTGCATCGTTAGGGAGGACTGAAGTTTCTCGCTCGAGTAGAAGAAGAGTAGCGGAGCAAACACGTCGGTGTCATCACACGCCACACGAACTCTGGATCTTCTTGTTGAGTGATTACTATGTCCGCTTCTTCGTGTGTCGAGGCAAGATCCAGACGAGGCATTTTGCGTCCCTTTGACACCTGGGTGGGTCCTGCCTTGTTCCCAGTAACCACCAACTTGTGGTCTTGCGTCACATTCTTTAGGAACTCTTCGTCAAGTAGGATCTGCTCGCAGACGAGTGTGTTCAAGGGTGCCTTGCTAGCGGTATTCCCCATCACTGCATCCCGAGCAGGCAGTTAGGTTTTAAGATTGGGCTGATGGAAGCGGGTAGCGGTTGCTCAAGGAGCGGACCTAGTGCAACTCTTTGTCGAGTAGTTGTGATATGTGTTGACACACAGGTGGACATCAGCTTCAAACAACCGAACGGAGAGCCACACCTTGAAACCCGATATGAACATGTCGACGGTTCCGTGAACTGGCCGTCAACTGTTAAAAGAACCGCCGACACATCCATCACGATAGCAGTTGGGCTTATGGTTAAGCGTTCTGACACTTCCACCTGGATATTATTCATCAGCGTGGACTTTCCGGTAGCAACTCGCATCCGGCCACCAGCACGGAACATCGATAATGGAAAAACAGTCAGCTCCGTGGCGAACACTTGTTGCAGGCACTAACTCACTAGAAGGCCGACAACACGAGCGTAGATCGCTTCTTGGTCGATGATAGCATTCTCCCCGAATGTGAGACGTTTCTTGTTTGTGGCGAATGTGACCACTTGTTTTAATAGTGATCTGTTAAAGCCTTCTGGCCATAATGCCTCGAACTGGATCAGCTGCTCAGCCCCGATCTCCATGGCCATGTCAACGTTGACATTTGGTTGAGCTACTAGACCACTCGAGATGTTGAGCAGACATCCTGCCACATGGGTAACTGGATCCATTGGGTCAATACGCGACTCTAGAGCTGCACGTAGTGATTGGCCATCACATCCATCTCGACTGATGCGACTTGCAGACTCCTCCTTGTAGGTCATTTACACATTCTCTTCATCCCCAGACATCTTCTTGAGGTCACCAGTCAGGGTCATGGTCGCACCCATACTGTACACCCACGTCGCCATCGTTTGAAGGTTCTCCGTGGTTCCAATAACGCCACTTGGTCCGTGTCCTTTCCTCATCCAGTTCGTCTCGATAAACATATTCGTTATAGAGACCAGCAGTGTGGTACAGCGACTTCTCTTCTCGGCAGAATTTGTCCAGAATCTGTGGTCCGAGCCAGATCATGGAACGCACATAGTAGAGGCCATATCTGCCATAGTTGTACTTGTGTGCGGCAAACATGTAGGATAGCATTGCTTCAGCTGTTTTGATGTGGAGGGGCCAGTCACCTTCATGAGACGCTCAACAGAAGATCATCATCAGAAAAGTAGGCTTGAAGACTGGGTTGTCTACCCACATCTTTGTGGTATAGCTCTGAGCGGCGAGTTCACCCAGAACATTCTCCAGATTGTCCATACTGGTCAGGCGCGGACTCTCCTTCTCAAACACTGGTCGGAGGAGCTCTTCTGTAAGGAGCCGCAGTGCCCGAACATTCTGTGGATACTTTTTCTTTTGTATCATCTTCTCATCGCAGCCGAAGGAGGTCGACAATATGTCCTTCAGGCCGCTATCCGCCATGAGAGTTCCGATGCAGCCCACGAAATCCATAAGGAAATGCATCTATCCAAGAATCACCACTATATCTGTCAACAGTTCTGGTTGGTGAAAGGTGATGTCCACAGCGATCTTGTAGATCTGCTGATCGCAGGTGAGAACCAGAATATCCTGGTTTGAGTCTCGGGTGACTTCGAATCGAACGGTAGGTGGATTGCTTGCCTTCATATTTATGAGGGGAAGATAGACAACTGCTGACTTAGGTGCTGGACTCATTGCCGCCTCACGGCAGAGCCGTGTATTGTAGCCATTGTAATCAGGCCATCTTGGAATTACGTCATGAAGATGGTAACGAAATGTTAAAATAATTTCAGAATCTTATTCCTCGCCCTCGAAAACATACTTATAGATGCCAACATAATCAGTCTACAGTACTTAGAACACAAGTTTTAACGAAATCTAGATTTGGTCCTGTACGACTGCTATCTTGGTGGCCATCTTGGATTCTGAAAAAGCCAAGTGGCCACCCACCCAAAATTTCATCTACACACCAAGTACTATCGAAAAATACAAAAAACTTATTGTAAACAGACATAACAAGCTTTTCTATAGTTATGGGGTCCTGCCACCGGACTATTAGATTGTCTAGCGCCAGCGATCGGCATAATAGTAGACAGTTTCCATGAACGTGGCATAGAATGAGTGTTTAAAAGCCACTGGAAAAACCTAGTGAAAAAGGACTAAGTTCATCGGCGCTTACCTTCATGATACGGCCCCGCAAGCTATCAGCCCCAAGTGCTTTGTTTGGGTTAATACGTAGGAAGCATCTGACAACATCCCTTTCGAACAGTGTTACAGGGCAGGAGCTCATTGGTTGCCGCAATCTGTCGCATTCATCGCTGTAGTCAATAGTGTCAAATCTGTCATAGAAATTGTTCAGGTCGTTAGCCTTTTGTTAGATACCAGAGGCTGTTTTTGTTGTGTCCTACTATATAAAACTATTTTAAATATAAATAAATTTTGATATGCACTTTGCAAGCAGCAACTCAGTGCAAAACGACACTTAATTTGCAACGACTGCCAGAGCTGGATGGATTTTGCGTTGTTTTGCTGTCCAAAATCATGGGCATAGACCAAAGAAGACGGATTCACTTTTCGGTGTATGGTGTGTTTGAAGGTGGAATGTGTAATGAAGGAGGTGTGTAAGTTGACGAATATAGTGAAGGAGATGGAGGTGAGACTCAACATGGAAATACATGGAATAGACAGGAATGACAGGGAGAGAGTTGGGAATACTACGACAGAGAAGGAGCAGAGTTGTGCAAGGGACACTGAAGAACAGAGACTGATAGGAAGGAAGGTGACAAGTGTGAAGGAACAAGGAAATGAGAAGAAGACAGAGGGAGGAGGACAAGTGTTCGGCAGAGGAAAATACAAACGGGTCAATGGAGATAGATAAACAGGTGGTCAGGCTGTAGAAAACGAGAAGTGAAGTGACAGCGATACAGGTGGTGAAGAGGTATATACCACAGAGGCAGTTGGTAATACTGTGAAACAAAAGACTGGGAAGAAGACGTATGGAAGAAGACAGAGTGTTCAGCAAAAGGTAAACAGGTCGGTGTTGAGGACCTGCAACAAAAGGAAGGCAAGAGTTATGCAGATGCAGTAGTTAAGGGAAAGACGGGAAACCGCGAGTTGTCAGGGGGGATTCTATTATCAGGAAGTTGGAAAAGACAATAAACTCGGGAGAGGATATGACAGTATGTCTACCAGGGGCAAAGATAGAGGATGTCACAGAAAGAGTAGGCCAGGTCATGGGTAATGGCAACGGGGGATCTAGTCTTGTGCACGTGGGCACCAATAATGCTGAGAAGGAAGGTATGACGGCCATCATTGATAAGTATAGGAGACTAGTCTGCAGACTGAAAGAGGCACGCATTGGACAGATCGTGTCATCGGATGTACTGTCGATAATGGGTAGCAGAGGACAATACTACAAGAATTGGAGAAGAATGGCCATCAAGACACTGGTGCAGAAGTTTTGTATGGAGGAAGGAGTCGGCTTTGTAGACATGTGGGCAAGCTTTGTAGGGAGAGAAGATCTGTTTATGAGTGATGGGCTACATCTGACAGGAAAAGGAGCAGCAGTTCTAGGGAGCGAATTCATTAGGTGCCAAGGTGAAGGTACAGGCACAGTTGAGTATTTAAACTAGATGCACAGGGGGATACGTAGAGCCACCTAAAAGAAATAGTACAAACAAATCTATAAGGAAAGGTTTATCAAATATGTATAAAAATGAACTTAGATGTGTGTGCTTAAATGCCAGAAGCGTAGTAAATAAGAGACGCGACTTAAACATTATGTTAGCGGACCCCAATATAATAGGCATCACAGAATCACAGGCACATGAAGACATGGTAGATGCTGAATTAGCTATATCGGGTTATGTCATGTTTAGAAAGGACAGATAAGAGCGAAGGGGAGGCGGAGTATATTATATAATATTAAAGAATTTATACAGGCATATGTACAAATGAAAAGGGAAGCAGATTGCGAGGAAGATAGTTGGTGCAATACAGTCACCAGAAATTCAACATTAACAATAGGACTAGTTTATTGCAGTCCTAATATACGACAAGAGGACGATGTAAAGCTGCACAATGCCATAAAGAAGTTTAGTAAAGAGGAATGTGTTGTAATGGGTGATTTTAATCACGGACATATTCAATGGAAATCAATAGAGAGTGCTGGAGGTGATGACCAACAGTTTCTACTTCTAATACAGGACTGTTTCCTTAGGGGTCATTCACAATAGTCGATATTTACCTATTCGTACAACGCGTACAAAGAGTGAGGGGGATCAAGGCTAGCGTACTAATTAAACTTGTTCAATAAAATGTCGATCTCTCGGTGGCACGTATTATAAAAATGTGTACTGCCGCCTAGTGTCCCTGACCACCGTATTGTCGTGCAGCGCCGCGCAACGAACGGTTGCGCATCTACTGTTATTTACTAGCTGCCATCTTGGAAATTAACAGTTTGGCGCGGCGTGTTCGGAAAGATAAACGAATTTGGTTGAATTGCTCTTTGAATGCTCTTGGAATGTGAACCACAGTGGAAATGTTAGAGAAACTGAAAGCGCTAACGAACTAGGCACTTGTGTCGAATCCGAACTCACATCGATTTCGCTCTTATAACTTGAGTTTTGTCTAACTTTGATACCATAGACTTAGTGCAATAGTTCCATCATTCAACATAATTCCAGGCATATTTTTTCTACGAAAATATTATGTCTTACCATACTTTTGAAACCCAAATAGCGACCCTGTTTGCACTAGTCTGCGGTGGTGCGTTTAACGCACGATGCCGTAACATGGCAGCGCATGTTTATGCAAACCGGGGCGCTATTTACACCTCAAAAATGCGCTAACACGCAATATTCTTAAACGTAAATATGCCTGAGATAATGTTGAATTATGGAACTAACGCACTGAGGTATCAAAGTTAGGCAAAACTCACGTTATAACGGGAAAATCGAGGTGGGTCCGGATTCGACTCAGCCGTGGTATACAAACGACCTGAGGACGATTCTACACATAATAACAAATCAGTAAAACTGAGTGAACATACATCACTACCTGCAACATCAGATCTGCAATGAGCGTTATCCAATAAGACACCAACTAGTTAAACACCAGAATGAGAAGGGATATAAACTGCAGAAAGGTCGACCAAAGAGTGAATTTAAGGGTCGACATGTAATGATGATGACATTATTTTAATGTAAAATTACTGTTGATCAAATACGTTCGATTTGTTGTACGCTGTGACGAAAGTATTAAATACTATCCTTTACAGATGATGCTATACCTCTATCATGATTTTTAATATACCTGGACAAGTTATGATTATCATTGCATATCATACACCTCAGACATCGATACATGCACATATTTTTCAATCCCAAAAATAATCAACATTTTAAAATACTAATTTCGGAGGGAGGGGATCTAAGAATTAGTACTCCCTGTACTAATAGAAAAATTTTGACAATTGTGAACGACCCCTTACCCAACATGTTTTGGAACCAACCTTCAGGTGGGAATGTGTTGGATTTAGTTTGGATTTAGATTTAGTTATTCTCAAAACGAATTAGTTTATATTGGTAACATATATGAACCTATATGTGATCTAGTGATAATAACCAGATCCATTTCAGTATAAAAGTACAATCAGGGATTAATGGTAAAAAGCGATGGAGGAGAAACTTTAACAAAGGCAAATAATAACAGATGAGAAAATATTTAGCACACATAGATTGGACTAATTTAATGATGGACAAGACAGTAACAGAATGTTGGACCAGTTTGAAAGATGAGGTTAAGGGCATTATTGAAAGATTTGTTCCCCTAAAAATGTAAGGGAAACGATCTAGGGCGAAACACCTATCAAAAGAAGCTATACGAAAGATTATATACAAACAAATTGTATGGAGCGTTTACAGAAACACGGGAAATATAGAAGACTGTAACAACTATAATGGGGCCCTTCACCCAGCTACAACCGAAATTAGAAATTCCAACCGAACGTTTGAGCAAACATTTGCGAATGATTTCACAGCGGTCACTTTCCAAATGTTAGATCATTGTATTGAACAGCTTCTGTTGTTGGGTAAAGGAGCCTATATCGCTAAGGCTGACCTGCAAGATGCATTTCGGATAATACCTGTTTTCCCCCTTGATTATAGGTTGCTTGGCTTCAAATTCCTGGGACAAAGGTATTTTGACATGTGTCTTCCCATGGGGTGCAGTAATTCATGTCAAACGTTCGAGCTCCTGTCTGATGCATTGCAATGGATTTGTCAGAATAAATTTCATGTCAGCAATATGAGTCACATACTCGACGATTTTGTTTTTTTCGGAAAAACTCTCCATGAATGTCATACTAGTCTTTCTCGGTTTTTTGAGCTTAGTGATATGGTTAACTTACCAATAAAGCAGGCTAAAACGGTGTTACCTTCCACGATAGTCACACTTCATGGTATTGAGGTTAACACTAAGAATCAAACCCTTGCTTTGCCTGTAGATAAGGTGGAATCACTACGCCAAAAGTTGCAAAGCATGGCCAGGAGAAAGAAAGCCACCCTTAGAGAGGTACAATCTTTATCCGGCTCTCTCTCGTTCGCCTGCAGGGCCATCGCACCCGGCCGATGTTTTCTACGAAGAATAGTCGACCTAACCAGGGGAAAGACAAGAGCCAACCATCGCATCCGCCTAACTGTTGAGGCTCGAAAGGACATATCGGCTTGGCTGGAATTTCTGCACACCTTTAATGGCACTTTATCCTTTCTACCAAACAGATGGACATCATCAGATGTATTGCAGCTCACAACGGATGCAAGCGGCTTTGCATATGGAGCTGTAGTGGGGGATCAGTGGTTACAGGGACAGTTTCCTCCATCCTGGGGCTCCATGCACATTGCTGTGAAAGAACTCCTGCCAATCTTACTGGCCGTCAGGAGCTGGGGGCCAAAATGGGCTAATCAACGGGTCATGTTCCTTTCAGACAACACAGCAGTGGTGGAAGTGATTAACAGACAAACTGCCAAGGACACACAGCTGATGTGTTTGCTCCGAAAATTGATTGCTGCATGTCTGTCGTATAACATATGTTTTCGTGCTAAGCACATCCCAGGAAAGATCAATGTTGTTGCCGATCTTATCTCACGGTTACAGGTAGAACGTGCACGCAGCGTTCAACCCAGCCTACACAACCACCCAAAACTAGTTCCCACTCACTGGCTTCCCTGGTACACAACGCAGTGAGCACCATGGACGCGGCCTTCGCACCAAGCAGTGCCAGACGTTACGAGAGTAACTGGAAAAGGTTTGTAACCTTTGTACAAACATTAGATAGGAAAAGGAGGTACCTGCCTGCCTCCCCAAACACAGTAATTGCCTTTGTTCAGTATCTCAAAGATGAGGGCAAGGCACCCAGTACTATTAGGACTTTCATATCGGCTATCTCGGAACGCCACAAAGCGTGTCGCTACCTCGACCCAACAAACGACTATTTAGTTGTGAAAATTGTAAAAGGCGTAGCACATGCCTGCCCTCATGTTGACCAACGCCAGCCTGTCAGCTCACGTGATCTGTCCCTCATCATTAAGTCAGTTCCATTGTCTAAGTGTTCATCTTACTCAGTGGTCTTGCTCCGCGCTATGTTCAGCCTCATGTTCTTCGGTTTTCTTAGGATAAGTGAGGTGACGGCTAGCCCGCATAATCTGTCTGTGACACAGTGTCGCATAAAACTTGCCAAATTACGCCTGGTCTTCCATACGTACAAACACAGTGCAGGCCGTCCTTTCAGCCTGGATGTCTTCCCCACGGGAAAGACAGCTTGTCCGTACCGGAGGATGATAGAATATATCAAGCTCAGGGGAAACGATCAAGGTCCCCTTTTTCGCAGTGCCAATAAATTGCCTGTGCAGAAGACTGCTTTTGCCAAATACCTTAAGGAAGTGCTAAAAAACACAGAGTTAGCAGGCAAGAAAATTTCATCACACTCATTCAGGATAGGGGCAGCGACATGGGCAGCAAAGGCGGGTTTCTCATCGGAACAAATCAAAGCTATGGGTCGCTGGCATTCAAACTCATATCAGAAATACATTAGAGTGGAATCAATCTCTAGCAAACCGTCCACGTAAAGCATCAGCCTCTGGTAATTCACCACTAACCATATATAACAATTGTGTTTCATGGCGAGTCTACAACGGTCAAGCAAAGGTTGCTTGTCCGCAGTCCTGGCAGCAATGAGCAAGTGGTACCGGAGGCGATTGACCTACAATACAGACCGGGATGAATCCGCTCTTTCGATGGAGCTCCAGACCAAGTTTGGCTACCCGGACATTGTAACTCGTGGCAAGCACAAACGCTAGGACGGAAGGGCAAAGTGCTATATGTGGTGGGGCGGTATTGATATGTGTGTTCGTCTCTTAGCAGAGGGGGGGGGGGGGCCGTGAGGCGGCCCATTCCTTTTTGTTGGGAGAGGGACAGGCATGATAGGTCAGCCTTCCACTAGCCCATACCCCAGTTTCTTTTAGTGTCAGACGTTTTGGGAGGAACTGTTACATTGTCAGCGTTCGTGTCCGATTACACCTGTCAGTGCTAGTTGACAAGCCGACTTATCAGGTCCGGCCTATATGCAGCCCTTTAGTGGGGGTGAGGGCCACCAATGTGAACATGGGAGGCCAGGGGGTTTTTATCCCCCACTTTTGTATATATCAAGCTGAATTACTGTGGCTAGTACTATAGAAAGGTGTGCAGTCTGCACACCAGGTATCTTTTTCCCTTGTGTTCTATATACTGTAAGCATATTACAGTCGGTATGCTGTAATTAATATAACAGCAATCAAGGGTTTTTTGGTAAATGTCTAGTATGATTATTCTAAATGTACAAAATGTGTCGTACATAACATGTGTGGTCCATCACTCTGTAATCTCGATGTACCTGGCTGTGCACAAGATGTGACTATTGTATATATTATATGTGCACAGTGGCAATCCCTGTGTTAATAAATTTGATTGCCCAATACCAACCTACCCTATAGTTGGCGTAAATTCAGTACAAACAGAGAAAGGGCTGCATGAACATAACACGGATACACCGGGAATAGGGGGGGGGGGGGGGGGGGGGGTACCGAGTAGAGTAGTACACGAAATAAGTTCACTGCCATTACCAGTTACTAAATATGAGGGGGTGAATAAAATCAATTATGGCAGTTGTTTGTTACTCCTGAAATGATATCAAAGAAAATTAAGATGATGAAAGAAAACAACTTGGAGTTGACGGGATACCACCAAAATTGCTAAAGAAAACTGTAGACCAAATCATTACACCACTTACAATCGTCTTTAACATGCAACTTAAAGAGGGAATCGTTCCACTAGAATGAAAAGAAGCAAACATTACACCATTATTTAAAAAAATGATAGAGGAGCAAGACAGATAACTACAGATCAGTGAGCTTAACATCAGTTTTATGCAAATTATTAGAAAAAGCTTATTAGAGACCACGTGGTAGAATTCCGTGTAAAACACAAGTTAATAAATGAATCTCAACATGGGCTCCTAAAAGCTAGGTCTTGTCTAACCAATCTAGTGTAGAACAGTGTAGGTTGGATATGAGAAAGTACTCATTCTCTCAGAGGACAATAAATGACTGGAACAAATGATCTGATGATTGTGTTAATGCTAACAGTGTGAATATGTTCAAAATTAAAACTGACAGCTATCTGGCGAGGGTGGGTTATACGTAAGTGGAATATTGTTGGACTTTCGATAAGCCAAAGGCTTCTTTGTCCGCATGCCGTTTGGAGCTAATAGAGTCGGCAATCTTGTTAAATCTTGTTAAATCTTGCTGAATCATACTGATCAAACCCATCCAGGCATCACTGGCGTGACCAGACAGCGATTTAAGCTCAACTTTGTTTTTATACTCCAATTTTGCCATTTTAATTTTGTTTCTAAACTCTTTGTTTAATACTCTGACAGATATAACATCTCCCTTCAAAAACGCTAGACTTTTATTATTCAGTATACCTTTGAGTTCTTTGGTAATCCATTGCTTGTTTTTTGGTAAATACTAACCATTTTCGTTTGTATTACTGTTTGTTCACATAAGTGAGTGTAGGATGTGGCAGCGTCAGCACGTTCATCTGCCTTCTCAGAGCAGCCATCAGAAACACCTGCCAATCAGTGCAATCAAAGCACCCCTTGAGAGTATTTCAGCTGCCATGGTCCCAGACTCCTACACAGTGAGTCCTGGGTATTTCTCTTTTATCCATAGTGCCTATATTTAGGTGAATCACGTTATGGTCCGATCGTCAGAGCGCGGGCCTGCACAGTGACCGGACATATTCAGACTTCCAAGGCAGGCAGCCATTATATATTTCAATTTGGCCGTTATATGGGAATAATGCAAGTGACACAACTGGATTAGTTAACCTGGAAACATATGAACCACCATGTGGAGTCCTCAATCTCAAGAGACAGTAAAATCATGTTTGCAAAACAAACTGCCATATTGAATTTCAATATGGCCGTCATCTGAGGATGTACCATAAAATTATGACTTAAATGGATACATTGGCCCTGGAAATGTTGGTTTTCACACAAGTAATATGCTTTTAGGTTGTTTATAAGCTGATATATTTGATAGATGAATTTCTATGACGGTCACCTCAAATTCCAATATGGCCGTCATCCTCGGATACCCCATATGTCAGAAAGTGACATTTGTCAAAAAGTGCACAATTCGTCAAATGTGTGGTTCTTAGCCGCTGTATTAAAAGCAGAAGACAATAGTAGACGTAGATAGTGGAGACGATCAAGTGATATTGTTTCCACCCTCAATGGATGAAGGGAAGACGAACAGTGTCAAAGGGCTATATTTCACATGTCTGTGCAAATGTCGAGCATTTACCATAAAAGAAGAATCAATTAGCATACACTAAGGTTTGCAGACTTATGTTTATTTGGTGAAACTGAATGAAGACATCACGGGGCAACGAAGGCCTTGCTCGTCGCATGTTTCAGTTTGATAAGATGATGTATAAATGCATGTGATTGTCGTTGTCATTCCGTCACACAACTGATTGATAAACATGTCAGGTTATCCAACGATAACAGCACCATTACATGAAAAGTAAAAAGTAAAGGTAAGTTCTTATATAGCGCAGTATCCAGTCCTCAGGACTGTTCAAAGCGTTTTACACTTTACTCCCTGGCAGACCCTTTCAATCGAACACATTCTCGACTTCTCTTGGAAGCATTCAGCCACGCTAATAAACAACCCGTTTGGGTACATATTTTACAACGTCATGGTAGCAACGTTTATAAATAGGTCCGCTCAAACAGTAAACTATCTTTTGCAACATGGCGCCATCTGTGAAAACTTACACATCGGTACGACTCTTCAAATACGGAATCTACGTGAATGTAAGCAGAGTACCCCAATTGATTCGTAGAATATAGTTCGTCTGCATGGTTTTATTGTTCGCGCCGTTTACAGCGTTCCAGGTTCGGCCTCGTCGACGTCTTCAGGCGGTGCAATGCTCATGGGCCGGTAATGCCTGTCGAAGCACCTAGTACTGCCGTCACATTTGACCATTGACCAGCGGTCATCGTCCTTCAGTCTGATCCACATCTCGTGGTAGTGACCGTTCGTCTCCTCTGTCTGCACCAGGATGTTTCGCCCCAGCTTGGCCATGCTTACCTGGTCTGCGCTCAACACGACGCGGTGGACATGATTGTCTGCCGGAGCCCTGCCCGTCAACAACGTGATGCCTTGTGTTGTCACGTCGCGCCAGTTCTCACGGAACATGTGAGCGAACTCGACCGGCGACAGAACGATGTCCTTGAGCGCTTCCAGTTCCTTCCAGACGCCACTGCCTTCGCCATGCACGGGCATGATCGGGTACCGCGTGCGCAATGATCCGACGTTGGGGATGAAAGGCAGGAAGGAGCGAGTGCCTGAAGCCGTCATCTTGTGCATCTCGCCGGCTTGGTCGAGCACGCCTACGTGACTCTTGACGGTGTCCGCCTCAGACGTTCCTTGTTCACCGCTCACGAAGAACTCGTACGGAGTCTGGTAGTAGATTCTACTGTTGGTGCCATTGTAAGCGTTTGTAGCGTTCCGGTCAGAACCCCTGCGCTTGTTCGCGGTGACAGTTTTGCCAAGCTCCGACTTTGCATCGCCTTTGTATTGGAGATCGTAAGGATTCCACTTGAGCAGCGGAGTCATGTAGTCGATCTCCAGCGGGATGGCGTATGTCCACTTCTGGCTGTACATAGTGCATTTGCTATGCCTCCGGCCCGTGCATACGTCCAACTCAACTCCGGCAACCTTCGGTTGTGTCGTCATCGCCATAAAGAGGTTCTCGTCCGCGAAGGCGCGATGACGTTTCGAGCGCCCCATGGCGTCTTTGGACTGGACTCGTGACCACCTATGGTAATAGCCGACGTTCAATTTCTTGCTGTTGTCGGCCGAGTTATACGGGTAGCTCACCGTATCGAAGGCATCGTCGTACAACTGGGCGCCGTAGTTGTCTTTGCCTGGGATCTCGGCCATCAGCTCGTCGAGGAGTCCGTAGTTCTTCCGTCCGTCCACCCACTCGTCGGTGTCGAATGAATTGAGAGTGAAGCGAGCAGCCCTCGTCCTTTCGTGTTCCATTAGGGTCTTTTTGTTCGCCATCCGGGCCATCAGGTCGTCAACGACTCGGAAACGGTTCAGAGGCACGTCACGCTTGAGTGGATGACAGAGGATGCGGTAGTTCCACTGGGCAATCTGCGGCAAGGTATCATTAATCATGTTCATGATTGTCGTCGGTAGGTAGCTGAAGTTCTCCAGGTTACTCTTGCCGCCCGTGTATGACGTGTACCGAACCTTCTCCTGGAGATCGAACCAGGAATTAGCGTCGAGGAAATGACGATCGCTGAAGAACGACTCCTCTAAATTGCCCGAGATGGTCCACGCGCCTTCCAAGTAACACAGGTTTGCCTTGAAGTACTTGCGATAATCTCGCACCGAATGGTCGTTATTCTTCCACGCCTTAAACCATTCTCGCATCTCTGTGATCTGGTCTGCGAGATTGTTATGTTGAAGCACCTCTGGTGGAACGTCGGGGAAGGGAATCTCCTCTACTTCGTGGAAGTTGGAGCTGGTGGTGCTCGGCATTCGGAGGCCGTAGTCGTTATGTCGGGTGCGGAACTCGACGCCGTTGAGCACGGCGACGAACTCGCCGAGACCGACCGTGCGGATGTTGTTAGAGTGGTCGTGGATCGAGGCGACGGTTGTACCCGTGTGGGACGCCGAGTGATACGGTCGAGTGCCCTCGTAATGATGCCGCACCTGCGGGTGGACAACGGCAGAAACAAATATAGGTAAACCACATAAAACGATAAATCTAGCCTTTACACTGTACCCTCAATGTCCTCTCAACGTCGCTCTACACGATATTAGAAGAATAATGATGCTGCGAATAATCTATGTTGCTTCTGTTGTATGTGACGTAACTTTAATGCGTTTAATTGTGAAATATTCTGCAATTTAAAACAATGAGTATTACTGTTAGAATTTTGTTAATGAAAACTGGCGTATCTGAATTTGTGCAAAAATGTGACGTGGATAACAAACTCGGTGTACATATTTAGAGCATCGCATGTGCGGGTAGATGTATAATTGACAGTTACATACAAGGATCTACGATTTTGAAATAATGTGAAAAGATGATGAAAACGACCAGGAGTAGGATAACTAAGTCAGTGGAATGTGACGTGAAACAGAGGATTTGTGAATCAATGGAAACAAATCTCACAAACTACCACTAAATAAATCGTATAATCCGTTTTTAAGATTGTCGGAGGAGTGCGATGGGTATGAACCCCCCCAGCTGTGGTGAGAGTACCTTTTGAGGAAAGTGTTCCGCCTGAATATACGAGTTGGAGGCTGTTTATGAATCACAGATGAGTGTAGTAGGAGATCTCAAGATGGGTTGAACGTTGACTATCTTTACGAAAAAACTATTGCTACGATTAGGTAGGATGAGAATGGTGTAACATCGTCATACTCACGCACACACGCACGCATATACACACTCGCACACAAGCACACGCACCAACATACTCGCGCACGTGCACACGCACACGCACACGCACACGCACACGCACACACACGTAGACACACACACACACACACACACACACACACACACACACACACACACACACACACACACACACACACACACACACACACACACACACACACACACACACACACACACACACACACACACACACACACACACACACACACACGCAAGACACACACACAATGATGTCGTTAAGATGAAAGACAGACGCATTTTCTTGCAGTAACCAGCTCCTAACAAATAAACGAGTTGCCGAACCTGTTTGATGCCGGAGTCGCCATCTGAGCGCACTCGCTCCTCCACGAACAGTTGTTGCATGACGAGTTGACGGGCGAGGGTCGCAACACGGCTTTTCAGGGTCGCCACCTCGTCTCCTGTCGTCGACTTGATCGCCTTCAAAGTGTAAGCCTCGTAGGCCATCTGGAGCGTCTCACTCAGCTCATCCACCGTCGGTGGCGACGGGGTGGGCTTTGACCAAGCAGCCTCGCCTGATCCAGCAAGCAGGCAGGCGCAGCAAAGTAACAGCGCCTTCATCTCAACCTTATGCTGAAACAAAGAACGCGGTCTTTGATACTGTGTTGTTCAAACGGTTGCGGTAAAGCACGGGCCTAAATAACACTCACCGGCCCGGCCCGGCACAGTTTCCGAACTTGAATAATTAATCACCCATCCAATGTATAAGCTTCGCCAAGTAACTGGAGTTAAACAGAGGCTCTCTGTTTCTCATTTTTAATATAATGTTCTTAATACTAGAATAACTATTTTTAAAGTATATTGCGTTTCGGACGCCAGAAATAGCATTCGCAACTGATGTGTTGCTCCTGCGAAATGTTCAAATTGTAAACAAAACATTCAGATTGTAAACAAAACATTCAGATTGTAAATAAAACATTCAGACTGTAAACAAACCATTCAGATTGTAAACAGCACTGTTTGCAGTATTGTGGGGGGCAGCTGGGTGAACAGCACGGCCTTTTGATGATCGGCACATTCGCGTAGTTCCCACATTAATGACAACTGATTCAGCGAACTTCCTGTTAACAATTACCGCCACTTGCTGATTCCGTGTAACGGAACAGACAACCTCCGCTTTAACTCCAGGACATGTTCTATGGTTGACTTCACGCATCAGTACACTCATATCCGCAACAATTGTTACTAACAACCTTACCAACAATTATGCCACGCAATATATAAACCTTCAAGACATCTACATAGCTATCGGGAGGAGCCGTTCGATAGCACAACCCCGTGGGCCCCCCACCACGAACGCACTCGTACATGCAAAATGGTCATCGTTTTGTTAAGAGTTAATTTTAGTTAGCAGCTGTGTCGAATACGTCAGTAACACTTAGTAATTTTATATCGTATTTTATCAAAACAAACACCGCCTTGTTAATCCGCATGGTGCTTGTCGAAAAAGGAGTCATATTGTCTTTCAGGGTGTTTTATGACCACTCAAGGTAGTTAACTTTAGCCACACCTGCTCACTACTATAAGTCCCTGGTAAACATTCAACAAGGATCAAATGACACCGAAAGGTATATTAATAGAACGCTATGATACACAGCTTCCAATCCCTACCCATTGTCATGTTTTCGATAGCACAGTTGTACGAACCGGGAAACTATCTCCAAAACAGTAACATACTAACATTTCCAACATTGCGACGACAAACACGTACCTTTGGTCTGTTCTTGCAGCCAGGCAGTGCTCTTCTTCTTGGCTTCTGTGGGTTCTCTCTAGGTTGTCAGACCGAGCTTCCAGTCTGCTGCGCGGACACTCTGTCGACTCTTGCCGATCGTGCGGTCTCTGACCGTATTTAAAGCGAATTTCTGTGCACGTGACTTTCTTCAGAAAGGGTCACCTTCGCAATGCCACCCTGACATTTGCATATGTTTGGAATCACGCGCGCGCACGGGTCAGGTCAGTTATTCGCCCCCGCAGAGCGTGTCACGTCATTGGGCAGTCTGCATTGTCCACTTTTGTGCTGTATGTCTCGATACTATGTTTTATCACAATATTATTCAGATGACCTTGATAGAAGACAACTATACTTGACCATTGTCATACAAAGACAGGCGTGGCCTGTTGACTGACCAGTTGGTAGGAGGGTTGTTGTCAAGTGCGTGCCTAGCATTTGCGAGTACGACCTTGGGTTACAGTGACGTTAGACCAAACTGTTGTTCGGTGTGTTAATTGTGTTGGGCGCGGTCGGTGTGTAACCAGAGCATCAGACTCTCAATCTCACAAATAAACAATTAACAATTGAAATTAACCCATGCCTGCTGTCTCTTAACAGAGATG
>OZ023218.1:45704469-45736962 GCA_963995525.1 Escarpia spicata
GTAATGCCACAGTGCCGCCCTCTGGGAAATGGTTCACCACTCGTTTTGTCCACTGTTTCCAGTGTGCCCAACAAACCTATAACTAAATAACTCTACTTTAGTATATCGCCAATGTGTAGATCTGATGACACTGGTGTAAGGAAGCGAAGGAACTTAAAAGAAGACGAGTAGACATCGTCCGTGGGAGGAAATGTTCTCCCAAAGTTAGCGGTGTATAGATTCTCTCGGTGTTGAATAGCGTATTTTGTATGAAACTCTAATTTACTAGATATTAAATGGGAAATTAAGCACAGCCGTTTATGCTTTATAATTTAATATATACTATATAAGTATTAGTGGTGACAGCTACCAACTGATTTATGACACAAACTGAAAAACAGATTTTGTTCGATGTCTAAATCGGTAAACTAGAGCTCTGCGTAAGGCCATCTTTTTCGATTTATTTCATAAATAGAAATTTCGAGGCGAAAACAAAAATATGGACCCTTATTATACATGGTAGTACCTGTATAGTACAGAAAAAAAGTTGTTTACGCGTGCGAAATTTTAAAAAGTGAAAACAATGTACTATGACTTAGCCAATGAAAACGTAGCATGATTGCGCAGGCGCATCCTGAATGGGCGATAAAAAGGTAACATACTCGCCGAACATTACTTCATAAATGGATAGTTATATGCATAATAATCGACCAAAGAGGAACATGTATCTTTGACAAAGAGTTATGTTTTGAAATTCACCGTCCTTCCGTGCTCGTTACATCACGTACTTAGTCTTGCAATCAGTGTCCAACAGTGACCGCTGCAGACACTAGCAGAGCTTGCCGTCGGCGGATGCGCGAAATTCATCATCAATAACCTGCTTTTTTATCTGAGAATCCGTCCTTGGAAGTATGTGAAAAGTTGCTTCCTAGCACTTATAGTATATCCAATAACCATTCAGTGCATTCAGTTTTTCTATTTTTACGTTATGTATGCGATTCGTCGATTTTTCTTGGACCTATGCTGGATTGCCCATTGAATTACCGTGTGCGGTTGCGTCTGGCATTTCGCTACTCAAACCACGGGCCGCTGGATAGTAATGGCAATAATGGCCAAGTTTGAAAACAATTATAAAAAAATATATCGGGGCACCGTGCACAAATCATGGTGAGATGTACTGTACAACGTATGTTCTTATGCTTGGTTTGGGTTTATGGTTGTTGAAACGTTTCATTCCGCCTTTAATGTTGACGGAGTAACGGGTACTAACTCTTTACTCGTTAACAGAAAACACTTTCCAACCGCAGCCTGACGAACGTAATGTCACGAGACACACGCACAAAAACTTGAATCTAAAAATATGTTAGCGCGTGTTTCACAATAGGGGATATGGCTAGTATTAATAGCAATGACGGTCAGAGTGGTGTAATTGGCTGCTGCTATACAATTGTTGGTGGTCGACATTAATGTTAGCATACCTCCTACTATTCAACTATTATGCATCAAAACACGCAACTGAAAGGAAACAAACGTAGACAGATTGATACTCTGATAAAACATGATTAATCTTTTCGAAGAAATTTGCACACGCTTTGTGTTGAGGCAGGCGCCTGTTTGTCTGTCTTGCTTTCATGTTTTAAATGTTTTCAAAATACATTTCGGAATATATTCGCACTGTACATACTAAAAAGCCTAAATGTGCGCAGTGCGTCACTGACCAATGACACACGCACGCACGCACGCACGCACGCACGCACGCACGCACGCACGCACGCACTCACGCACACACACACACACACACACACACATTATATATAATACATACCCAGCTCAATTATTTTTAGATGTCATAACATATATACAGTCTGTACATCCTACAGTTAGTTAGTTGTATTGTCTATGAGTCATTCTGCAATAATAACACAAACACTTGGTTCGTTGCACGTAAACGCGGTTTTACCGTTAATACGGACATCCTCGAGCTTGACATTTTGATGTCTATCTGCTTCATGTCATGACCTATGCATGTTGCACAATAATATTGTGACATAAATCAAAAAGTAGACTGTATAGTCGCATGATTCTAAGGTTTGCTTGAATATCCGGCAGTTTGTGTTGTATAGTGGTGGGCGCATATTTTCGCAACCTTTCCATAGTTCAATCAAGTGCGACTTTCTTTGAAAACTTGATTTGTTATGACCTCTAACAAAACGTTACGAAACGTGGTATTTTGAATGCTGACTAGCTATGCCTTCTTCTGTTGAACTCTATGATATTTTATTAAATTGTTAGTTACCAGTTTAGATTGATCTGAGTGGGCCTGCGGGAGCGCGGGGCCTTGGGGCACGTGCCACAGTCGCCCTTATGGTAATACGCCACTGGTCTACATATATGTGCAGAAGGCCGTCACACTCAGCTGTGACACCCATCGTGGTATCTCAACATCTCCATTTCCACCGCTAGTGAGGTCCTCACGAATGTCAATATGCTCATCTCTGTTTAGTTGACACATTGTATGGTGTATGGGGTAGCGTGTACAGCGAACGGTGTACGATGTAACATGTGCAGTGTATTGTATACAGAGTAGAGTGTACAATGTACGATGTACGTAGTAGAAGGTACAATGTACGGTTATAGAGTAGAATGCACAGTGTAACATGTAAGGTTAACTGTGTTCGTATTGCAATGTGGTTTTCGTATTGGTCGTGGATTCAGCAATATGCATTTCGTAGATAGCCAGACACGGGAAAACGCTTGCAGTGCAGTCAACCGTGAACGTCTGTGGAATGTGCCTCGTGGAAGATGGAAAATGGTCATATTACATATTCCAAGCCGACACGAAGGCCATTTTCGTGGCATGCGGCGACCCTATCACCAGTAGCAGAAGATATGTTTGTGATATGGCTGTGGATCGGTTTACCACATTATTAATATGCCATGCTTGTCAAACCTTTTATCGCATCGTAATATCAAGTAGAAACCTCTGCGGTGTTCGCAGATTATTGTGCTAGTGAAGCAAGAATGCATGACATATTGTAGGCAGCTGTGCTAATTATTATTCACTGAGCCTTGATAAAAACGTGAGCATTACCAGCCACTATCTGGACGCCCGCAGCTACATACTGCGGTACTCACCATAGATAACAAACATTTCAATTCATATACACATGCCAGCGAGGCCCCGTGTCACCTGATGGCGCCTCGTTCTGGTCAAGGGTGGGCCGTGACTATGACCTTCAGCAGGATGCCTTCATATATGAATGTTCCCACGACCTATATTGGCGAATTGATGCGTGTGTGTTTGGCTTTCCTAGCCTATATTTGGGCTATAAGCATACGTAGTTTGCACACAAAAGGTGACCATTCTCGCTATACAAACAGCGACCCAGCCAGTGTTGTGCCCATGTTTACAAAGTGTCGTATGTGGTGGACCCGCAAAATGTTCTATACTGGCCACAAAAAGAAATTGTGCATAGGAAGAAAGGTATCGAAATGTAATGCAATGGATTGATTTTGCTCAATGTCGATTAACATGAAACAGGGACATGTAGACTCTACCACAACATGACTTCCACTGGAACGTTACATAATGCAAGGTCAGGCAAAGCCATTGTGTGAAAACAAAGAAAATGCTCCTGTAGGGTCTTACGTAACAGGCATGGCTACACAAAGCAAACGTTTGGAGAGCTGCTGGTACACCCAACTGGAAAAAACACACGAAGCACAAGCCTGACATTCCACAAAGGTTCCATACCCACCTTATTTCATCAATGAGGCGCCGATGCACTGATGGAGGACACACCCGTTATTAATCTTGTGACTTTCAAGTTTGCCGCTGAAACTTTGACGCTAAAGACTAGGCATAAACGTTAAAGCCATCGTGTTGTTGTCATGTGACAATAATGGCAGACATGTTACACATAGATCACACTTTTATGTGGACAGTTTAAACCACTTTTTAACAATGTAATGACATAATGCACAGTTTCTTTTTGTGGCTAGTATACTAAGAATACGTTTTAAGGGAGTGGTCGATAACGTTACCACACGCAAAGCTGATCTGGTCAAACAACGAAAGGAGCGACACAGACAGTGCTGCGCCTATGTTTACAAAGTATCATACATGACGGACCAGCAGAATATTCGACTAAGAGTTTTAAAGGAGGTCGACTGTTCCATTATTTGGAATTAGCCAGGGTTATAATTATTAACAACCCGTTTGTTGAATTGGATGTGTTGTGTGGGAACATCGCTACGGCGCAGAACACAAAATAGCGAGGGTTATAATTATTAACAACTTGTTAGCTGAATTGGTTGTCTTGAATGTGGGAACACCGCTACGGCGCTGAACACAAAATAGCTTTGTGGTTAAACCAGCCAGCCATTATAATATCAATAGAGTCGTTTATAACCTGAACGTTTTGTTTGTATTTCGTGGAAGGAAAATTCAAAATGCGGACACTATTTCACGCATATTAAACGCAATGTGGTGCGCAGTAAACCGTGAACAAATGTAATCTAGTTTTCTCACTCAGTGCCTCTTCTGGAGTCTTTGCACCGGCTTCCTTCATGTCCGATGTCGTATTATTTTTAAGATCTGTACCATTACCTACCAAGCACTTTCGTGTAAGCAACCAGCATATTTACATCCATTACTTACCCCTATAAAAAGCCTATCAAGCTTCGATCGTCTAGTTCCGATTTACTTTTTGTTCCTAGAGTCAATACTAATATTGGGACTAGGGCATTTTCTGTTGCTGCACCAACTCTCTGGAATTTGCTCCCTCTTAGTGTTAGTTCAGTTGAAAATATTATACAATTTCGCCGTCATTTAAAAACTTATCTTTATAACCTTACTCGTCAACCTTGGTTCCCTGGTGTATCGATCCGTCTGCTGACGACTTTAATATAGATGGACAGACAGACACAGATTTATTTTTGACCATAAATGTACACATTGAAATAATTATCATAAATGTAAGATCAATGAGATTCGCATTAAGATAACATGTCGCTAACATGGGGCCCCCTTTTAATAATAACAAATCAAATTAGTAAATAGCAATAGTAAATAAAAATAATAATAACAGTCCATAAATAATATATAAATACTGATATGTAATTATATAGCATACTGTATACTACTATTATATATTACGTATATAACAATTATGAATAGCACAATGACATTTATAGTTAATAATTAAGTAGTTGTTAATGTAAGTTGTGAAAACATGTAGGTTATGTGTATAAATGTTATCAATGATAATCTTTGGAGTCTTGTTAACTGTTTCTTTTACGTTGCGTCGTATGTGTTTTTTTTTGCATATTCATGATTGAATCTGGGAATAAAAAGGTTATTTATTCCTCGTGTGTAGTGTTGATGGATTTCAAAGTTGTGTAAATAAGGGATGTGGCAGAAATATTCAGGTGGATCGTGATTGACTAATTTACAGTACAATATCAGTTCTTGCATTTTATAAATATCACCCAGTTTTATGAAATTTAGTTTTTGAAAAATCGGATTTGTATGTGCATTATATTTTATAAATTATTCTCATTGGTTATTTTTATAAATTAAAAACTCGATGTGCTCGATGACCCCATAACAGAATACCATAATTCACATGAGGAAGAATGAGGTATGTTTACATAGTAGATAGTATGTTTCGTGATAAAAAGTGTTTACTTTGATTAAAAATTGCATTTGTTTTATTTATTTTGTTAGCTATTTCATTTGTATGACTCTGACAGCTTAGATTACTATTTAATGTTATTCCCCAAAAAATAAAATCACTTAAACAAGCAATGCTTTCCTCGTCTATTTTCAACAAGGGGATATCAATTTTGTTTTGATACATATTAAATATAATTAATTTAGTTTTCTTGACATTTAATGAGAGTTTGTTGGTTTTTAGCCAGTTACTGATCTTATTAAGTTCGATGTTACATTATTACTTAGGATTTGGATATCGGGACCGTCAAAACTATTTAATATGCTATTAAGGGTCGTGTCATCAGCATAACATATACATTTAAATAAGTTAGTAGAAAGAGCTATATCATTTATATAAATTATAAATAAGAGTAGTCCAAAAATTTACCCTTGGGGAATACCAGTGGTGATAGCACGTTCTTCAGATTTGACATTTTCAAATACAACATATTGGTTACGTTAAGTGAATAATTTCTGCAGAGATCTAGAGCTTTGTCGTTTAGTTCGTGGTATTTTAATTGATGTAATAGTATATTGTGGTCGATGGTATCAAATGCTTTTGATAGGTAAAGATAGATATTCATAGGCGTTTTGAAATTATTAATGTCTTATGTAATTCGATCTGTTATTTCCCGGGTTGTCAGTTCAGTTGAATGTTTTTTTCTAAACCCATATTGTCTATTGTAGTATAGTTTTTTGGACTGGAAATATTCGTGTATTTGATCAAACATAGTTCTTTCAAATATTTTTGAAATAGCTGGTAAGATAGAAATTGTGCGATAATTATCAAATATAAAATTATCATCTTTAGGAAATAAAAACAAGGCATTAACTAAAATCCGTTTTCCATATGTACACAAAGTTTAACATTATATGTAACATTTGAGAACATTACAAATTACAGAAAAATACATTTGCAGCATAAATTCGATTTTAAACCCGTCTGTGTAGCGATTCCCCCGGAAAAATTAAATTTAATGAGGTAGGCGATCACGTGGTATCGTGACGACACATATGACCTATACTCGCATCAGGGCAACCCTTTCCATGCATTCAGAGCATATTTACAAGGATAGCTTTTGGGTCGAAACGAGCGTCAGAATGAGTTATTGTGCAATAATCTGATGTAATACAAACACTAGTAATCATAGAGGAACAAGCAGTTATCTTACGGTTCCACGTGAATCCAATTTTATTCAAAACAATGAATGCGAATGGGCTTACAAGTCGACTAGGTTTCGCCGAGCTTCGGCTCGTTTTCAAAATAATTATATCGTTTGCAACCAACGGGAGATGATCTATACCAATAAACATACATAGCAAACATATATTGTATCCAGGTACAGAAAGTAACGTGTATAATCTCATAATATCACTAGAATATTGATATATGAAGAAGGAGTTGTACAATTTATTATAACAACTTAAATCAGTCAGTGAATTTCCGTCGATGTCGCTAGCTCAATTTGTAGACGCGTTGGTTTCTTGTCATTTATTTTTACAATCGAGCGACGCCGGTTCAATCCTGACACCAAACAATTGGTTTTCTTTTTCACTTGTTTGTTTATGTGTTCACGCAGTAATATAAACCAAATCATTTGGTATACTATGATGCACTGTTTGTAAATATTGTTTATGTTTTTGTAATAATTATATATTCACTACAAAAATGAAAATATGGTAATTATATATAACAATGTTTCTAAATGTTAATTATCCAGACAGATCACAATTTGTTTTCACATATATAATTACAATATATTACCGTACAATATATAAATACAATTAATAAATTATATATTCATTACATTGTAATGCACTCTCCATGCATACATAGTTAATATAGTTTTGCACTAATGAATGATATTGCCTCCTTCAGTTCTGCCATGTTATCTGTGGTGGACGCAGCACGCGTCCCCTTTGGCATTGTTAGTAAGTAGCGGCTCACAGCGTGGTTGCTGGTGTGTTGCGCGCCGTGGGGATCGGTGGTGGCTCATTGCACAATTCTGTCGCTTACAAGGTGTGTTGTGCGCCGTGGGAGTCAACGACGGGGGTCATGCGTGACCGATGGAGTTCGTGCGTAACCGACGTAGAGTTGAACCAATTTACAGGCAAGGCGAGCGATAATATGTCAAACAGATACAAACAAAAGTCTTTTGAACGGTTTTTGTTACTCACAATGTTGATACTGCAGTTACGTAACGACCTACTCACTGTGGCGTTTCGGGATTTCCTTTTGATATCACAGTGACTTAACGAGCCGCTTATGCTGACGTTTTGTTTAACATGTGTAGGCGCCGTGTGAGGGTGCTAGTCACTCTACTGTGTCCTGTGAGGGTGCTAGTCACTCTACTGTGTCCTGTGAGGGTGCTAGTCACTCTACTGTGTCCTGTGAGGGTGCTAGTCACTCCGCTGTGTCCTGTGAGGGTGCTAGTCACTCTACTGTGTCCTGCGAGTGTGCTAGTCACTCTGCTCTACTGTAATATGGCCTACCGATTCTGATATTGGCCAATCCTTTGTTATTGATGCGCCTCTGAGCTTGGTTTCCGATGATTTAGGCGCAAAAGAAGTTACCTTATTATTATTATATTATTTTTAATTAAAGACACTGCATTAATTAATGTAGAAACAAAGAACAAACATATCGAACAGAACTTGTAATCTCCTTCTAGAGATGGCTTCACACGCATCATGTGTGACAAACAACACCAAATTGGTGTTGACATCTGTCTTGTGATCGTCACAACTAATGTTTGCAATAGTTGAACAATTGCTTTGACCGGTTGGAATCGGAAATTGCGCGGAGCAGGAAAGCTTTGCGGGTGAATATAACGGTTTGCTACACTAACATAATGTTTATTTAGCATCGTCGATAGCTTCTAGGGAAAATGCTGCATTATGGATATTCTTGCAGGTTAATGATAACACACCAATGACAAGTATATGCATAACATCTATTTAATTATATTAGGGATGACAAATTTCGTTTTGTATGATTGCATGATATGTTTCAATATCTCAACAACTTGTTAGACATTAATTACATTTAATCTCATTGTGTCTAGGGTTATTAAGATACATTCCCAAGTCTCAGTTTTCAAAATCGTTTTATGCTATTCCCAGTATGACTTGTTTACTGTCTATATATTAATACATCAGATAGTATGGCTGTATCTCCGCCGAGGTGCCAGCATCTCCCCGCCTCTTTCTACGTTCATTCACTTCGATAGACTAGTGACATCTCATCTACACATTGGCGACATATTAAAACAGGCAAAGATAATTATTTAGAATTGTTTGCTTACGTGGTTGTTGCACGCATAATACGTTGCTTTACTTGTCGTAGAACGATAGAAACAGTCGGCGTGTTGAACGGTAAACCACTGAAGCCAGAACTTATACAAGCGTTCATTCCTGATGACGATCGACCCCATGGCAGAGCTGTTGGTCTTGCATGTCATGCATGGGTTCACATATCCAACAATACAAAACAAACCCTATAATCGGCTGCCGTCTGTCAACATGTTTAATGTCAGCTGGTGACGCGTTGACGACATGTGTGACACGGGCAGTCCGTACGATCACTGAAAGCTATCTTGGCCATCTGAATATTGTTAATAAGTGTCGCGCCGGCCTGGACAGCATAGACAGGCAATCGGCGTCATCAGTTATAATTACGTGGGTGTGGCGAATTGAGAACGCAGCGGGCCGGGGTGTGAAGTGGTATGGTGTGGAAGTGGAAACCATAATAAAATATGGTATAGGTTGGGATGGTGTGATATGGTTCTGTGTGGTGTCATGTGGTGTTGTGCAGTATTATTGGCGCGTGTGCAGTTGTGTCGCGTGTCGTGGCGTGGCGTGGCGTGGCGTGGCGTGGCGTGGCGTGGCGTGGCGTGGCGTGGCGTGGCGTGGCGTGGCGTGGCGTGGCGTGGCGTGGCGTGGCGTGGCGTGGCGTGGCGTGGCGTGGCGTGGCGTGGCGTGGCGTGGCGTGGCGTGGCGTGTTGTGTTGTGCAGTTTGCGTGGTTTACGGGACTCAGAACAACTGAGGAAATTACGTGTAACGTTGAGAACAATCGAGTAATGTCCGTCTAAAGTCCGGAACGAACACTAAAACCGATCAAAAACATTTGCCAAAGTGGAATTTCGAAAACAAAACCTCACCTTTCTTCCGACAGTTTGGTGTTCGATATGCTACGCGTCTAGGACGAAAATCTTAACACACATAGCCTACATATATACTTACATACACACAGTGCTGGTATGTAACAAAGTACATTTACTTCGTTACATTACTTAAGTACTTTTTTGAAATATACTTGTAACGACGTACAGTTTTAGAGATTACTTTTTACTTGTAACGAAGTACATTTACCTGTACTTTTTTACTGTCTACTTCCATATTTTTAGTTACTTTTATGTTATAACACCAGGGATGAAGC
The DNA here is from genome assembly GCA_963995525.1 of Escarpia spicata. Classification (NCBI taxonomy): domain Eukaryota; kingdom Metazoa; phylum Annelida; class Polychaeta; order Sabellida; family Siboglinidae; genus Escarpia; species Escarpia spicata. Next base: position 45,714,604 of record OZ023218.1, read on the forward strand.
AGCTTCACTGGGCTTTTGTTTGCATTCGTAATCATTGATTGACTACACTTTGGAGGAATCATGGCGTTTGTTGTGCCAGCAGTGATGTTTACAAGCAGGTGATATTGACACAGTGTGATTGCTGCCTGTCCGAAGGGATTCAATGGTCCTTTGAAGCTTAGTTCTCAGCCCAAACCCCTTTTCACACAAGGCAATGGGATAGGCCTCATTGGCTTCTCATTCATTCACTGATTAATTGCTGGGAAATGTTTGACCAGCACTCCACCTTGTAATACCAACTTTAGTTAGTGGCTACCTGAACACCACTGACCTTATGACTCCCGGAAGTGTGAAAAACATCCTGATGCATTTGTCTTGAGTCAATCAGGCAGAGTGAGGTGACAGTGGGAAAGTCTTGATGTTTGTTGAAAACTAATCTGGCTCAAGCACAACGTACGATATGCCATACGGGTCTGTTCATGGTTGTAATGCAGTTTAATTAATTTTGCATTCTTCTCTCCTGTTGTATAATATTGCATTTATTTTTTGATCCGTTGATTATCGTGAGTACATAATGTTTATTATTATTATTACGTACTATTGGTATGAGTATTTACCTGAAAAAACGTTGCATGGCGTATGTGTCCATTTTGGATAACGGACACATACTGGAATAATCTGACAGCGGGATATTATACTTGTTTACTTAAGTACTTTTTGATACAAGTACTTTTTTACTTTTACTGAAGTACTTTCTTGGGTGGATACTTTTATTTTTACTTAGGTACTTTATTTACACATATATACACATGCCCTAACACAATCTTGCATGATTTCACAATAAAATCGATCAGACGTTTTATTTTAGCAGGCCAAATTTATTAGTTCTAATCAACGAATTCTAAATTGTGCATTATATCGTGTAGATGTTAGGGAGGAGATTATTTTCAGAACAAATGGTCCATTAATGGTCCATAAATTATATTAACGATATTGTCCGGGGAGTGACTCTAATATAATTGATCTCCTATAGTGGCGACATTAGTACAGATAAGCCCTAATAGGTTTCAGATTATAATTAATTGACGCCTGCGATCAGACTAAGGCGGGTATAAAACCATCAAACAATAATAATACAATAATATTAACTCTACCTCGTTTATTCGAGGTAACACAATCCCATAAAGTTTAATATTATGTATCTACGTATTTGACCTGCTCCCCATATTTATGATGTCGTGAGATATAAAATAATATAAATGTTGTAGAACGAGATTACCCCGGCACGGACCAATCTGATTTGATCGAAATACCTCTCGAGATATACTCAAGTTGACTCGCGGAATCTAAACCAAAACTGGGTGTCGTGTATTTGCGTTTGATGTAGGATAACATTTCGACTTTCTTCAGTAAGTACATCCATTGGTAAAATTCGACTGGCAATATGTCACAATTCTAGACAAGGCATGCATTACAATTATAACAACAACAATAGTAAATAATAATAATAAATAATAAACAGTATTATTGTTGTTGATATTGTTATTACTATGTGAATGTTTATGACTGTGAATAATATATAAATGAGAATTGCTTAGCACCAAAGTTATTAATGTCCGGTGCCAAATCCCACGAGTGTCTTTAAAGAGGAATAACATAAGCATCAGAACGAAATTTATATTGGGCGGGGCTGAGCAGAAGTTTCTGCAGCACACCCCTCAACACTTCCGAAGACGGGGGTAGGGGGGTTACGAGATCTGTTGAGGACTTTTCCGTCGAACCTTCATCGCTTCAGAACCACTCCGTGATGTCGCACTGTCTCATTTCAGGATGACATCGAAAGACAAAGGGGATGCTCGTGAAAAAGCTTCGCAGCCGCGCCGCCATGACTTCCTCTTCTACTCTGTCTGCACGGTTTATAACAACGGGAGATGGGAGAGGGTTGACGTGCGAATGTCATTTATTTGCATGTATCCACAACAGTATATAGCTAGGCAGTCCTGTATTGTGCTGGGCGAACTGAGGAAACGTCGAGTGAATACAATTGCCCAAGACTCGAAACGGCAACAATAAGATTCGAACATAACCCTCTTCGTTGAACGGCTTCCCGTCGACTGTTGGCTCTCTTACTGAGCTTTTTCTGTGGATCTGTTGTTAGTTATACAACGACAAACTCTCGTGATATCTACTCGGCTCTCAAAAAGGTATACCTAGGATTCTCAGAACGTATCAGCCGTGTAATGTATAGGTAAGACGTATCAGGTAGCTCTGGATAACACTAGGCAGTAATTAGTTTGCGTTCGACCTAATAATTATGTTCAAGGTAGCACGGAAGAAGCACCTTATTAGTAATTATTTTATTTCGATTATTTAACATTAACTGTCGTTACTTATCGTTGTGATTTAAAATTGTTCTAATTTAATTAGTTATTTGTTCTTGTGGGAGGTTAGGTAAATGATTTATTTTAGTTATTTTGTTAGTAATCTATCACCATCATTACCTTTACCTAAACAATTTCTTGTTGCGTATCGAATCATATTCAAGTTAGGTACCATTACATACCGTACCCTTTCTACACAACATTCATCCCTTATTGGTTACTCTCCTGCGGTCTTCAGACATCCCCAGGAACATCAGATTATCTGTTTCACAAATTTTTTTTTTATTTCTACACGTAGACTTAACTTTGGCAAACGTGCTTTTTTTAACTGCACCGAACTCTGGAATGATGTCCGTATCGCCTTACAATAATCTGAAACTGTAGTCAACTTTCGTAAAAGAGTCAACACTTATTTGTTTGACATTGTATTCCCACCCTAAACCTTCGGCGGCACCTTGCTCTAATGATGACTCTTGTGTGACCGTGTTCACGATCTTGCCTAATGATTCTTGTGTGCTGGGCATCTGAGCTGATGCAGATTCTCGAGGACATATGCGCTGTAGAATCGTATTATTATGTTACATTATTTGATAATTATTATTACTACTACTAATAATAAAAATGTCCATCCTCCATTCTGCGGATGGCCAAACATACACAAACGTGCTGAAGACAGTGAACCTACAAACACAACTAAATGATAAATGTAATAACTCTTGTTGCAACATGGAAAGAGGAAGCGTAATTTTTGTGCTGTTTGCCATGTCACGTATAGGTGAAATCCGCAAAGCTGTCACCTCTCGTTCACGGCCACCCCTTGAAAACGACCACTATATCACAGCATGAGTGGCGTTTCCATTGAGAGAAGGTCTAAAATTTCCTACAAGCTCCCTCAGCTGCGGCCAATTTTTACTTTAAAAGAGGCAATATGTTCCTATTAATTAATTAATATATTGTTTTAAGTCTATACTAACTATGTTGAGGGTACACTGCCCACCTAATTTTGTTTAGTAAACCCGTGACAAAGTTCGCAAGTTGGAAGGTACGACCGCTGAGCATGTACTAATAGTAAACAAAACATCCAGGTTCAAAACAAGTTTCTTATATTTATTTTATATTTTATTATTAGCAATACGGCCATGCTGAATAACAAAAATGTAAAGTCTTATTTATAGCGCACACAAGCACGCTCACTCACACACTCGCGGACACACATACACACACACACACACACACACACACACACACACACACACACACACACACACACACACACACACACACACACACACACACACACACACACACACACACACACACACACACACACACACACACACACACACACACACACACACACACACACACACACACACACACAGACACACACACACACACATACACACACACACACACGCGCGCGCGCGCAAGCACGCACACACGTACATGAATACCATAACTCTATTAAAGTTAAATTTATATAATTTGTTCACTTTTAATATTCGTAAGTCAAGCGTCGATCCGTCTTATCCTTAAAAGGCGTACCACCTGCTTACCCACTCGCGCAGTGAATCACTTCTTGTAATCACAAACCCCAAGACTACAAACTAAACAATGACGTCAACAGGTGAGTCGCTGGGTATGTTAGGCTCGGTGTCTACGAGCGCGGGTGCTGTTGACATATGTAGGATTGGGTCATGAGTGAATGACTTCTCCATAATCAGTACATAATCAATACTAGAGCGTCATCGAATGCCCGGTAATACAAGTAGGTCTACGATTGGAATGCGCACGTGATGCCCTGTTTATTAATACATGCCCGAAAGGATGTTGTGTGCGTGTCAGCACGTAGTTTTGTAAAAATTAGGCTGTGCGTGTGTGTGCGTGCGTGTTTGTGTGCGTGTGCGTATCCATATGTATATATTATACACATAAATAAATACTCATTAGATAACATTGCATACCTGTAGCTATTTCGTAATTACTGACGTTTTATTGATCGCTGATATTTTATAGGTAATATCATAACAGAGGTTCACTAGTACTTAAAACGAGGAATCCGTTTGTCCACCCCAATGCCTTTACATCTATAAAAATCAACGTCGCACCTATAATTTGTAATGCTATTATTTTGCAAGTGCACAGTGTATATCAACACTCAAGTTTTAAGTACGCGTTGTGTCATTTATTCATTGGGCAAATACAATTATACAGCATAATCTATTAGTATATAAATTTATGTTAATAGACAGCATGTATGGGTTAATTTCAATTGTCAATAGTTTATTTGTTAATTAAATTTACTCCATTAATTAAAAAAAAAAAAATAATAATTAACTGTCTCAAAAACACAAATTAATTAAATTTAAATAATTAACCTCCAGGAGTTTAATTTAATTTTTAAAATATAAATTAACTTTCAGTTAACTTTGTATTACTGTGTATTATTTCATGCATTTATGTGGTGATTGTCAATGGGTTTCTTTCAGTTTAACTTTGGTAAGGATAGTGCACACTGGACACAACCAGTGACTCAACCAACATGACACAAAAGACAACTATCAGTCAGGATCAGGCAATGGTGTGATCAGTCTTAGTGTCAGTCAGTGGTTCAGCTCAGTGATTGAGCTGAGTGAACTGCGAATGACGCAGTGGGTGACCAGTTGTTACAGATGTATTACGCAAGAGTACTGAGGGGTTGCTTTTAAGCACATATTCAACAGCATGCAGTATCTGGAGTTTAGAGTAATTCTGGACATAACTCCACATCACAAAATCCCAAAGCATCAAGAATTAATACGAAAAGTGAACGAAAACCGGCAACACATTTTAAAATTTAAATTATCGAAGTATGCTTTCAGGTGTTGCAGACATTTGCGCAATGTAACACTCATTGGCTTGCTTGCCGTGTTGAAGAAAGGGACACCAGTTAGCGCCCTTGTTACTTAGTGACTTCTTGTGTTCTTGTATTATTAAACTTAATTGTTAATTTAATTTTATTGAGAAACAATAGAGGCTAATTTAATTGACCTATTAAATGTGTGAGGTTAATTTAATTTAATTCATAAATTATTTAATTAATTGCAATTTAATTATTTAACTGTTCAAGTTAATTGTCCCGTGCCTGATAGACATTAGACAGGTACTCATTTGTATAGCTGCGTGGGCTGATGCAGGGTAGACTTTCCAAACAATCTAAACAGCTAAAGAGGATGTGAACCCATGATTTGATTCTCTCAATTGAGATTGAGAGTCTGATAGTCTGGTTACATATCTAAACAGAAACAAAAGGATTTGAACCCATGATTTGATTCTCTCAATTGAGATTGAGAGTCTGATAGTCTGGTTACACATCTAAACAGAAACAAAAGGATTTGAACACATGATTTGATTCTCTCAATTGAGATTGAGAGTCTGATAGTCTGGTTACACATCTAAACAGAAACAAAAGGATTTGAACACATGATTTGATTCTCTCAATTGAGATTGAGAATCTGATGTTCTACTTACACATCTAAACAACAGCAAGACGATTTGAACCCATAATTTGATTCTCTCAATTGAGATTGAGAATCTGATGTTCTACTTAGACATCTAAACAGCAGCAAGATGATTTGAACCCATGATTTGATTCTCTCAATTGAGATTGAGAATCTGATGTTCTACTTAGACATCTAAACAGCAGCAAGATGATTTGAACCCATGATTTGATTCTCTCAATTGAGATTGAGAATCTGATGTTCTACTTAGACATCTAAACAGCAGCAAGATGATTTGAACCCATGATTTGATTCTCTCAATTGAGATTGAGAATCTGATGTTCTATCTAAACAGCAACAGGAGTATTTGAACCCATGATTTCATTCTGTCAATTGAAGTTGAGAGTCTGATGTTCTACTTACACATCTAAACAGAAACAAAAGGATTTGAACCCATGATTTGATTCTCTCAATTGAGTTTGACAATCTGATGTCCTACTTCATACATCTTCCGCGCCGAACAAAAATAACACACCGAACAACCGTTAGGCCTAACGTCACCTTAACCCAACGTCGTACTCGCAAATGCTAGGCACGCACTTGACAACAACGGCTGTCTTTTTATGACAATGGTCGAGTATAGTGATCTTCTATCATGGTCATCTGAATAATAATGTGATAAAACATGGTATCGGGACATATAGCACAAAAGTGGACAATACAGATTGCGGGGGCGAATAATTGGATCTGAACAGCGCGCGCGCGCGTGATTCCAAACATATGCAAATATCACGGTGGTGTTGCGAAGTTGACGCTTCCTGAAGATAAATCACGTGCACAGAAATCCGCTTTAAATACGCTCAGTGGACGCGCGATTGGCACGAGTCGAGAGTGACCGGAAGCTCGGTCTGACAACCTAGAGAGAATCAACAGAAGCTAAGAAGAAGAAGATCACTGCCTTGCTGCAAGAACAGACCAAAGGTACTTGTTTGTCGTCGCAGCGTTGGAAATGTTAGTATGTTACTGTTTTGGAGATAGTTTCCATAATCAAGCAGAGTTACTATATAATTATAACTGCTATCTGCTGTGATTAAAGCAATTCTTTGTAAGCTAATCTACATTTGAGATGCACTGTATCAAAACGTGATAATTTCTCATAACTACTTTCTCTGCTACTTATGTCTTGCATGTTTATGCATAATTTAGGTGTTATCTGCGCAAAAAGCCGATACATATTTGTGTTTACGCGAATAATGTTTAGCTTGCTGCCACATGGATGATTAAATATGCAGCCCGAGTATAATGAATAGTCATGCACGCGCAGTGAAACAGACAGAGATTGTGACGTCACACACACAGTCAACATGTCAGATTTCGAGGTGAACAAGCAATGGCAATATGCATTGTGTATTTATCCTGCTTCTAATGCCATCCACTGGGTAACTTTTCGATTAAGTATAATTATAACATCCGACCTATCAATCCGACTGCCCGCGCGGGGTCGACGGCGACGGCGACGGCGACGGCATAAGATAGTGTGGGTTGGGTCTGTTTTTTTTTTGGTGTGTGTGGAAAAGTCCCTGTTTCCCCCTTATTTGAACCGAAACATGAAAATGTGAGATTCATACGTTCACAGATTTGTTTCTAATGCTACAGCTACGATTGTTAGTAAACCTGGCTGGCTTGTCATCATTCAATGAAACAGTTTTAGGTTTATTAAAAAGTACACAATACCGTGTTGCCACGGAATTTTTGCGATGTATACAGGAACTTTGGACACTAGCAGATCTGCACTCTAGTATACCTAAGTTTTTATCTATGAATATATTTAAATAAATCTAGTAATAGATCAAATCAAGCTGTGCTACTTCATTTGTATAGCACATTTGATATTAATATTATTCGCTAAAAACATACAAATTAAACATTTATTTTTGACATGTTACTTTACCATTACTGTAAATTTTTCGCGAGAATGGCCCATATGTATATACAGGCTGTATACAACATTAATTATTAGAGCAAGAATAAAGAAAAACATACAGTACACCCTGGATAAGGTCGAACCTCCAGGGACTCATAACAATACTGATAAGTGGAACGGCTAATAAATATAAAGTTATCAGAAGGTCCCCTTATTGGGACCTATGCCCAGGACCGAGGCAAAAGATTGACTTAGCGAAACTTTGCGAAAATCAACTTATGTGAGTTATCGTTATCTGGAGTGCACTGTATATAACCAATGCCTACAGGTAATTATGTAGAAGCGAATTAAAAGTTGGCCAAAGTAATGGATTGGGATTTTAGTCTGACTGAATCAGCATAACAAGGCTGTCTTGTATTTCTTTCCCATTTAGCCAGCTATACACTTGGTAATTAGTTCCATAATCTAATATCTAAACTGAATTAATCTGCACAGTGTTGAATTAATTAACTCATATTTGTGCTTCTTCAGTTCATTTCACTTTCCCATAACCCGTAAGGATCGTTGGAGCACCAATGACGACTTCTTGACCAGCTCTCTCTCCACGTTTCCCTGTTCTCCACAGCCCTCTGGGAGTCGGCGTACATATTTATCCTCAGAAACATTTTAATCATCCAGAGTTTTGAGATAGCCGAGCTGATGGAAAAAGGAAATTGTAGAGCTCTATTCAACAGTGCCATTAGTGGGACAATGGGTCACCTGGCATAAGATGGTGCCTGACTTTGTTCTGCCCCATTCTGTTCAGTGCGACATGTACAGAGAAGTTGTACATCACTTCGTGTTTCAAATGGATGTGTGCATCTGATAGCTTTCTTTATCAAAATGCATAGCAGTGCTATTAATTGGACAATGTGTTAACTGACACAGTAGTGAAGATGTATGACTTTGTTCTGCCACATTAGTTCCGTGTGGCTTCTGCTGGGAATATGTACATCACTACATGTTTCAAATGGATTTGTGCAATTGATCGATTTGTGCATCCAAATGCACAACATCCCGTCATTATGTTGTAAAAATAGGAGTACATAATCAAATGTACGCTTTATTATGCTCATCATGTTTGGATTGTGTTCTACAGCATATTCTTCCAAATTTGTTGAAACAAGTTTGTGTTAAGTGAACTATACTGGGATTAGTATATAAAAGGTGTCGATAAAGTTGCTTTTACAATAATTTTGAAAATTCATAAAATATAAATGTTCCACAACATTCAAAATGTCTTAGGGATCTTCTTGAGTTAAATACACAAACGATGATTGAAAACAGTGTTTTAAAATATGCGTTAATTTTAAAGATTTGTAATTTTATAACGTTATTTTTATCATACAGTCCCGAATATTCATAAGCATGCCTTATACGGATCGTGAAGGTGGGCCAAAGTGGAAACTGCGAGTACGCGCAGTTATTTTTTCAATATATTGTCAGGGTCATTAGTGATTAATAAAACATAATTCTAATTAAATAAAGGCATAGAATTGCATGAAATAATCACATTAACAGGATTATTTGTTAACTGTATACATAACAAAGAGATTAAAATTCTCAAAGAATCGCTTTAAGATTCATGTCGGTAATGTTCGTGGTATTTCAGAAGAAAAGGAACATCAGTTGTTAGAGTGTTGTTATACTCCTCCCTTTCCCTTGGAGTGTGTTCCTCCAGCGTTCGTGGTGTGGTGCCCACGAGGTAGTGCTATCGAACGGCTCCTCCCAACAGCTATGTTGACGTCTTGAAGGTTTATATATTGCGTGACATAATTGTTATTAAGGTTGTTAGTAATAATTGTTGCGGATATGAGTGTACTGATGCGTGAAGTCAGCCATAGAACATGTCCTGGAGTTAAAGCCGAGGTTGTCTGTTCCGTTACACGGAATCAGCAAGTGGTGGTAATTATTAACAGGAAGTTCGCTGAATCAGTTGTCATAAATGTGGGAACTACGCGAATGTGTCGAACATCCAAAAGCCGTGCTGTTCACCCAGCTGCCCCCACAATACTGCAAACAGTTTAGAATCTGAATGTTTTGTTTATAATTTGAATGTTTTGTTTACAATCTGTATGTTTTGTTCACAATCTGAATGTTTTGTTTACAATCTGAATGTTTTGTTTACAATCTGAATGTTTTGTTTACAATCTGAATGTTTTGTTTATAATTTGAACATTTCGAAGGAGCAACACATGAGTTGCAGATACTATTTATCGCGTACTAAACGCAGTATACTTTCAAAATAGTTATTCTAGTATTAATAACAATATATTAAAAATGAGGAACAGAGCTTAACCCAGGTTACTTGACGAAGCTTATACATCGTATGGGTGATTGATTATTCAAGTTCGGAAACTGTGCCGGGCTGGTTAGTGTTATTTAGGCCCGTGCTTTCCCGCAACCGTTTACAAAACAAACTATGAATGACCGCATTCTTTGTGTCAGTATATTGCCGAGATGAAGGCGCTGTTACTCTGCTGCGCCTGGCTACTTGCTGGAGCAGGCGAGGCTATGTTGTCAAATCCCACCCCGCCGTCACCGACGATGGATGAGCTGAGTGAGACGCTCCAGAGGACCTACGAGGCTTACACTTTGAAGGCGATCGAGTCGACGACAGGAGACGAGGTGGCGACCCTGAAAAGCCGTGTGACGACCCTCGCCCGTCAACTCGTCATGCAACAACTGTTCGTGGAGGAGCGAGTGCGCTCAGACGGCGACTCCGGCATCAAACAGGTTCGACAACACGTTTACTTGTTAGGAGGTGGTTACTGCAAGAAAATGTTTCTGTCTTTCATGTTTACGACAACGTTGTGTCTCTGTGTGTGTGTGTGTGTGTGTGTGTGTGTGTGTGTGTGTGTGTGTGTGTGTGTGTGTGTGTGTGTGTGTGTGTGTGTGTGTGTGTGTGTGTGTGTGTGTGTGTGTGTGTGTGTGTGTCTGCGTGTGTGTGTGTGTGTGTGTGTGTGTGTGTGTGTGTGTGTGTGTGTGTGTGTGTGTGTGTGTGTGTGTGTGTGTGTGTGTGTGTGTGTGTGTGTCTGCGTATGTGTGCGTGTGTGAGTGAGTGTGCCTGTGTGCGTGTGTGTATATTCGTGCGTGAGTGCGTCTATTTGAACATATTACACCATTCTCATCCCACCTTATCATAGCAATAGTTTTTCGTACCGATAGTCAACTTTCGTCTCCCATTAAAGGCCACTACCATTGTTGTTTTGGGGAATACTTTTTTCACAAAACAATCTCGAAATGCATCCCCCTTTGATACTGATACATCCAGCTGCATCCCCATGGAGATATACATCTGTCCCTTCATTCAAGCTCAACACAGACCTCTAATTGAACCCATCTTGAGATATCCTACTACACTCCCCTGTCATTCACAAACAACCTCAAACTCGTATTTTCAGGCGGAACACTTTCCTCAAAAGGTACTTTTACCACAGCTGGAGGTTCATACCCATCGCACTCTGCCGACAATCTTAAAAACGGATTATACGATTTATTTATCGGTAGTTTCTGAGATTTTGTTCCATTGATTCATATATCCTCTGTTTCACGTCACACTCCACTGACTTATTCATCCTTCTCCTAGTCGTTTTCGCCATCTTTTCTCATTAGTTCAAGATCGTAGATCCTTCTACGTAACTGTCAATTCTACATCTACCCTCACAAGTGATGCTCTAACTATACACACCGAGTTTGTTTTCCACGTGACATTTCTGCACAGATCCAGTTATGCCAGTTTTAATATTTTTTTTTTTACAATGATTCTCATTGTTTTAAATTGCAGAACATTTCACAATTAAACGCATTAAAGTTACGTCACATACAACAGAAGCACCATAGATTATTAGCAGTATCACAATTCTTCTAATATCGTGTAGAGGACATTGAGGGTACAGCGTAAAGGCTAGATTTTTCGTTTTATGTGGTTTACCTATATTTGTTTCTGCCGTTGTCTCCCCGCAGGTTCGGCATCATTACGAGGGCACTCGACCGTATCACTCGTCGTCCCACACGGGCACAACCGTCGCCTCGATCCACGACCACTCTAACAACATCCGCACGGTCGGTCTCGGCGAGTTTATCGCAGTGCTCAACGGCGTTGAGTTCCGCACCCGACACAACGACTACGGCCTCCGAATGCCGAGCACCACCAGCTCCAACTTCCACGAAGTAGAGGAGATTCCCTTCCCCGACGTTCCACCAGAGGTGCTTCAACATAACAATCTCGCAGACCAGATCACAGAGATGCGAGAATGGTTTAAGGCGTGGAAGAATAACGACCATTCGGTGCGAGATTATCGTAAGTACTTCAAGGCAAACCTGTGTTACTTGGAAGGCGCGTGGACCATCTCGGGCAATTTAGAGGAGTCGTTCTTCAGCGATCGTCATTTCCTCGACGCTACTTCCTGGTTCGATCTCCAGGAGAAGGTTCGGTATACGTCATATACGGGCGGCAAGAGCAACCTGGAGAACTTCAGCTACCTACCGACGACAATCATGAACATGATCAATGGTACCTACCCACAGGTTGCCCAGTGGAACTACCGTATCCTCTGTCATCCACTCAAGCGTGACGTGCCTCTGAACCGTTTCCGAGTCGTTGACGACCTGATGGCCCGGATGGCGAACAAAAAGACCCTAATGGAACACGAAAGGACGAGGGCTGCTCGCTTCACTCTCAATTCATTCGACACCGACGAGTGGGTGGACGGACGGAAGAACTACGGACTCCTCGACGAGTTGATGGCCGAGATCCCAGGCAAAGACAACTACGGCGCCCAGTTGTATGACGATGCCTTCGATACGGTGACCTACCCGTATAACTCGGCCGACAACAGCAAGAAATTGAACGTCGGCTACTATCATAGGTGGACACGAGTCCAGTCCAAAGACGCCATGGGACGCACGAAACGTCATCGCGCCTTCGCGGATGAGAATCTCTTTATGGCGATGACGACACAACCGAAGGTGGCTGGAGTTGAACTGAATGTGTGCAGGGGCAGGCGCAGGCGCACTAGAGAATGTACACGGTATGATCAAAAGTGGACATACGCCATCCCGCTGGAGATCGTCTACATGACTCCGTTGCTCAAGTGGAATCCTTACGACCTCCAATACAAAGGCGGTTCAAAATCGACGCTTGGCAAAACCGTCACCGCGAACAAGCGCTGGGGTTCTGCCCGGGACGCTATAAACGCTTACAATGGCACCAACAGTAGAATCTACTACCAGACTCCGTACGAGTTCTTCGTGAGCGGTGAACAAGGAAAGTCTGAGGCGGACACCGTCAAGAATCAGGTAGGCGTGCTCGACAGAGCCGGCGAGATGCACAAGATGACGGCTTCAGGCACTCGCTCCTTCCTGCCTTTCATCCCCAACGTCGGATCGTTGCGCACGCGCTACCCGATCTTGCCCGTGCACGGCGAAGGCAGTGGCGTCTGGAAGGAACTGGAAGCGCTCAAGGACATCGTTCTGTCGCCAGTCAAGTTCGCTCACATGTTCCATGAGAACTGGCGCGACGTGACAACACAAGGCATCACGTTGTTGACGGGCAGGGCTCCGGCAGACAATCATGTCCACCGCGTCGTGTTGAGCGCAGACCAGGTAGGGATGGCCAAGCTAGGGCGAAACATCCTGGTGCAGACAGAGGAGACGAACGGTCACTACCACGAGATGTGGATCAGACTGCTGAGCGATGACCGCTGGTCAATGGTCAGATGTGACGGCGGTACTAGGTGCTTCGACGGGCACTACCGGACCATGCACATTGCACCGCCTGAAGACGTCGACGAGGCCAAACCTGGATTGCTGTAAACGGCGCGAACAATGAAACCATGCAGACGATTTTGAAGAGACGTTCCAACGTGTAGGTTTTCACAGATGGCGTCATGTTGCAAAATATTGTTTACTGTTTGAACGGACCTATTAATAAACGTTGCTACCACGACGTTGTATAACACGTACCTAAACGGGTTGTTTATTAGCGTGGCTGAATGCTTCCCAGAGAAGTCGAGATGGTGTTCGATTGAACAGTTCTGCCAAGGAGTAAAGTGTAAAGCGCCTTGAGCAGTCCTGAGGACTGGATACTGCGCTATATAAGAACTTACCTTTACCTTTTACTTTACATGTAATTATATTGTTCGTTAGATAACTTCACATGTTTATCAATCAGTTCTGTGTCGGAATGACAACGATAATCACATATATTTATACATCATCTTATCAAACTGAAACATGCGACGAGCAAGGCCTTCGTTGCCGCGTAATATCTTCATTAAATTTCACCAAATAAACATAAGTCTGCAAAGCTGAGTGGATGCTAATTGATTTTTTATTTGAAATGCTCGGCATTTGCACGGACATGTGAAATACTGTTATGTACCACGCTCAATGGCACATCACAAAAAAGCAGAAAGTGAAGTATTAGCTAATTCTGACAAGAATTAGCTTCCCGACAATTGTAATTTGAATGTTGCCATACACGAAAACACACTGTGATAATGTCAGTTTTCAACTGGCCGATGTTAGGCATTTGTTTTAATGTATCATGGATCGTACACTCTTATGAACCACGCTGAAAGGCACACCAGAGAGAGGCGGAACGATGAGTTTTAGATAGTTCTTACAAGAATGCGCTTCTCTGTAGCTGTTTGAGTGTTACCACACACCAAAATACACAGTGGTAATTCGCCACTTTTGAACGTCCGTTGTACACAATACAGCTGTGACATCCACTTTTTTGATATTTAGGGACATAGAATCACATACGACAGGACACCACCTATATGTTTTAAAGATAGACGTCGATTTTGCATTAATACGCACATTTATGCACAGTTGTACACATGTATGGAAAACCTCACACAGTCTGTGCTTGAGGCCCCAACGGTGCAGTCTTGTGAGCGGAAAATAGAGGATAAATTGTTACATCACCGTCCAGTTAAATTAGACTAAACCGCCCCAGGCCTACAAAAGAATTCGTCAGACGCATGCGCACAGTCCGAACAGACGATAGATATGAGAGTTGGAATTAGAAGCAGTACAGCGTAGAAGCCACATGAGGACCCTTTAAAAAGTAAGGCACGATCCGGTTTGCTTGTAATAACGAAGTCGCCATCTTTTTGACGTCGACATAAATGCCGCGGCGACTACTCGAGAGATGGCGCGTCGGCCGTCTTGTTGTAACGGTGACGTCACAGTGTGTGCGTCTGGCAGGTTGGCGCCAACTCTGACGAGCGCTGACGAGAGACGCCTGTTTCTTTGGAGTAATTTTGGTACTTTTGCAGTTTAGGCCCGCACCACATACACAATGATCACGTGATCAACAAATTTAATCTAATCTCTTTTATCTATCAAAAAGTACAAGAAATTCATTAGTTTTTGCGCGTATTCATTGGTTCCACTGGAAACTCCGGTAGGTTGCGCCACTTTATGGTTGACTTCAGACGTGGGGATAAATCACAATTCATATTTCAATAAAAATTATTGCCAAAACAGTCAATAAAATACACGATATTTCAATAAATTTCTTAAATCAGGTTACGTTAAATTTAATGTGGACAGCAACTGAGGGTATTTATTACGGTTATTGGTTTGAGTAATTATTGCTGCATTTTACTATTGTCTACCATAGGCAATTTATCATACGATGATACTATATTATTTTGGTTTTACTAACAATTTGTTTGCAAAATGTAATGATGCGTATTGTTTTATATGCTTTACTGTGCTGTCCCTGCTATATACATTACTAATACTAATAGTATAATTTAATATGAACAATAGTAGTTGTCAGATTTAAGTTTCAGCTTCCATTTCATCACGTTGTTAAATTTTACCAGACGGCCATTATAACGGACATATATTGCCAGTAACGTAATTGCCTCAGGTAAACAATATTAAAATGCACCAGTATTTACACAAACCAATAATCGTAATAAAACCCCCACTTGCCGTGAACATTCGATTTAAGGTAATCTTATTTAATTAAATATCGCGTATTTTGTCGACTTTATTTTACAATATTATTGAAATATGAATTGTGATCTATCCCCACTGCTCAAGTCAACCATAGAGTGGCGCCACCTACCAGAGTTTACGACGGAACTAATAAATACACGCAAAAACGAGTGGATTTCTTGTATATTTTGATCGATATAAGACAGTACATTTTATTGTTTGATCACATGCCAAGTGTATATGTGTAGAATAGGTCTTGTAGATCTACGATGTGAAGATTGGTGACTGTAGGTGCCCGTTATCATGTTTTTATTGAGGTGCGGGCCTAAACTGCAAAAGTACCGTAATTTGTACCGCGTCGTTTTGACAGTGACTAGACCTGTGACTGTCTGTCAATGTTACCAAGCACGTGCGTGCGTGCGTGCGTGCGTGCGTGCGTGCGTGCGTGCGTGCATGTGGACAATTTAAAACAAATCGTTTGTGTATGCGTGATGTTTGTTTCAACGCTCTTTTTATATTCGATATCAAATAAGTACTACTATCAATGTGTTATTTTATTGTATTTATATTGTAATAGCCAATAATAACTAACATTGTACTATTATGTAATATCTGCCATATTCCACGTGTTGTAAGTAAATAATTCTTAGGGGTATACAAATACAAGAGTTTCTTCAGTATACCCCTTTTTCTGACATACACATTCTAATATACCATATACACTGTATGTATCTTTTGTTGGAAAAATAAACATTTACTTACTTACTTACTTACTTACTTACTTACTTACTTACTTACTTACTTACTTACTTACTTACTTACTAGTTAGGCCGAATGATGACGCAGGCGCCAGTCCGCGGTCAACTTCTACACCGACACAAACTTGGCAAACTGGACGAACGTAGTGAAGTCTGGCGAAGCAAAGCATCTGTTTAACAGTGCGTGAAGCTTTGTTTTGATGCAGTATTGAATAAAAGCACGTTGTGTACTGTAGTGTGTTGGTGTGATGCACCAGACACATCTTCTCGCTGTTTTCTCTACGGCGAATCATTGCTACTCCCCTGCGAAACAATTGTTCGATGTTCGACGCCGTCGCAACCGCACGTGCGGGCGGGCGAGTGAGCGCGTATTGCGTGTTTCACAGGGCATCCTTGCTAAGCCTGATCACTGAAGGCTTCGAATGTATTTCGTATACATTCGGCAGTTACAGCGTTCCATTCTCAACGAAGCGAGAACTGGAAACCAGCAGCACTGGCTTCAGTCAATGGGCCAGTGAGTGAGTGAGTGAGTGAGTGAGTGAGTGAGTGAGTGAGTGAGTGAGTGAGTGAGTGAGTGGGTGGGTGGGTAGGTGGGTGGGTGGGTGGGTGGGTGGGTGGGTGGGTGGGTGGGTGGGTGGGTGGGTGGGTGGGTGGGTCGGTCGGTCGGTCGGTCAATAAAGAGAAAAATAGACCCTATCAGTGTATGAATTGTCCACAGTATCACGTTTATAATAGTTATTTAATTATGACATTAATAAAACAAGTACACTACTTGTTTTAAGCAAAAACAATACTAACATATCACATATATTACTAAAAGAATTAAATACCACATGTTTGTTCGTTATAGTTGCCTATTACGTTAAACGCATTGCGTGCTCCGTAACCCTCTGGTCACTGGCACAGGATGTTCGATGGATGAGTTGCCTTGAATGCTGACAATATTCTGAAGGGACCGAACACCACAGACACTCGCATTTAAACCTTCCGGCATCCGTAATATATGCCATAGAGGTTTTGGTATTTTGAATATTGTTTTACAATTTGAAAATGTTGCTCTTGAAATATTCAAATTACGAATACCGTTTCCGATTTATTAAACACAGTTTGGCGGGCAGTGTGTACTGGCCTTCACCATAGTTTTTCTTGTATTAAGACAATTATATTAAACACACATGAGGATCAGGCACCATTGGTAACAATACTGAGATGTCACGTGTGTTAATAAACAGATCAATATATCACAGGAGTAGCTCTCTCTGACACGTAAGCACGTTACCCAGACGAACGAATGATATTATGCATGGCAACCATACAAGTGCATCGCTGGACAAGGCTTGCCAATTACACACATATTCATTAATAAATAATAACATTATCGACTTCCGCGAACATTAGTTCCCTTAGACTGCACGCTCGGGCCATAGCTAGGCCTACTGGCATTTATAAACACATTCGATTTAACAAGACAGTCAACAAGGTTCAGGCGGAACTGGAACAAGAAAATCATTGGTCATCGACGGCCAAACCTGGCAAATGTTGATTGATTATGTATTTGTTATGTTTTCTTTTTAAATACATAGTTTCACTACTAAGCCATATACAAGTTGTTCCATTCAATTATACAATACTCTATTAGGATATGTGCTTTCTTGTATTCACTGTAAACTGCAATTTGTATTAACGATTCTTCCTACGCTCGTCATACCAATTAAATATTCATAATTATATTTATCTATAGTGTCATACTTGTGCAATGTTTTTCAGTTGACATAGAACGGTTCATTGGTTTGTCAACATCTCGTGTTTTACCATCTCCGAAAATAAAATATATTATAGAAATAAAGATTAAAATTAAAGTATAGTATGTTAAATTAACCAATGAAAGTCGTTGTACAATCCCAGCTTGAGAATGTCAGAGTGCGTACATAAAGATACTGCTTATGAGTTATGATTAATGTTTTGATTTTCATGAAGCTCTAAGTAACTCAGCTAGCAGGTTATCAGCGTTTGTGGAAACTGGTTAACTATTGATTGTTGACTTATTGACACATTCACTAACACTGTACAACGTATTTGTATAACAAAGTAAAGGAGCACGGAATTATATGATCACATAACAACTTGCCGAAGGAGCCACTTGCAGGGGAAAAGACGATCTCTATCGGTAGTGTTATTTACCCGAATACATATAGTATACACATAATACATCAATATAGGTTAATTATGCCAGCTGCCTACAATACTAGCAGTTCTTGACCCTGGGACGTCACGGACATGGCGTCGCACCAACGTCACACCACTCCCACCAAGTGGCGCCACCTAGAGACCGGCATGTTTCAGCTCTCTGTCAAGTTGGCACACCACGCATATGCCGAAGAATACGGAGCACAGGTAGTCATTGCAGATGCCGCCCTGGTGGAAGAGATCAAATCCGGTCACTTATTTACAGCAGGGTAAATACGTAAAGAGTGTAACACACTGTACTTGTGTACGTTTGTTTGTTTGTTAGTTTGTTTGATTGGTTTGTTTGTTTGTATGTGTGTGTGTGTGTGTGTGTGCGTGCGCGCGCGTGCTTGTGTGTGTGCGTGCATGCGTGTGTGCGCGCGTGTGCGCGCGTGTGCATATTTATGTGTGTATGGGTGTATATGTTTATGTGTGTTCGCGCGAGTGTGTGCCGTAATCATCGTAATAATTATAACATCAATATTTCTGCTTGCTCACGTTGCTGTGGCTGACTTAAAGACAGATGACACTGTTTCACAACGTCAACGGCTGCTGTTGTTGTAACTAGCAATAACGGGATATCACACCATCACGTTGCTGTGGCTGACTTAAAGACAGATGACACTGTTTCACAACGTCAACGGCTGCTGTTGTTGTAACTAGCAATAACGGGATATCACACCATCACGTTGCTGTGGCTGACTTAAAGACAGATGACACTGTTTCACAACATCAACGGCTGCTGTTGTTGTAACTAGCAATAACGGGATATCACACCATCACTTACCTGAATGTTGTGCATCAGCCTGACCTTGGTACGCAATGCCGGCAGAGCGACGTTCGCGGCGCAACAGTTCTCCCCGGCCCTGTTGGATACGCTGCAACCGAGGCATATGCCAAAAGCCCACCCGTAGATACCTGCAACACGGGGCACAGTGCTACAAACATGGTACAAAACATCATCTCTTGGCAGAGGTTGCTGAATATTGACACTTGAAAACGTGGAACTATCCGTCGAAGCGTTATTCATTCAAATCATAACTTTTTGATGTAGACGTTTTGGAATTGCACACAGGCACTTATCTTTTGACATTCATTCGCTGTCGTCGTTTGTCCGATTGATAATAACAGGCAGTGCCTAGATTTGCTAATTAAACTTGAACTCATTCTTGGAACCATATACCTATGGCACCAATGGTACCTATGGCACCAATGGTACCTATGGCACCAATGGTACCTATGGCACCAATGGGACTAAGTACAACTAGTGTTATTGCAACTTACTGCGTGTGATAGACGTCGGGGGTAATGTATAGTATACTTACAATCCCTGGCTTGCGAGGACAGACTACGATGAACACAAAGCATGAACACAATTTCAATATTGCAATTACATTATCGCTGTCATAACACTCGGCACGTAACATGACGTACTGCTGTGCAGATTTGTTATGAAATGTTAGGCCATTCTATCGAACGTGCTTACATCCTGGAATATCGGAGAAGCAGCCAAAGACGCCGGTGCTCCACTCGCGGGGCTGCTCTGTTACGACGTTAGAGGCCGCCACAGGTTGCATGACTACTGGCTGCGCTTGTTGGTTGTCCATGGTTTCTATAACACAGACACGACGTTAGAGGCCGCCACAGGTTGCATGACTACTGGCTGCGCTTGTTGGTTGTCCATGGTTTCTATAACACAGACACGACGTTAGAGGCCGCCGTATACTGTACTACTTTATGTAGTTTCGTGAACTCGCCAGGAAGAGACTTTGGTGGTAGGCAAATGGTTCGACAGTTACTCTCAGATGGCGTCATTTCACTTAGGCCCGTGCTATTTAACCTTTTTGGTTCTGTTACACCTTGAGCGAGCCAACAAAACCGTAATTACCCTTCCATTTTTAATACTAATATATATTTTTTGAAAGAACATTTAGTTGCATAATTGATATATTTATCAGTAAAATATAACATATCACACCTTGGCTTCCTAACATAAATTATGACAAGCAATACTGTGTATGGTTGAAGTTGCACCTTCTTAACATGTATGTGTGTGCGTGTGTGCGTGTGTGCGTGTGTGCGTGTGTGCGTGTGTGCGTGTGTGCGTGTGTGCGTGTGTGCGTGTGTGCGTGTGTGCGTGTGTGCGTGTGTGCGTGTGTGCGTGTGTGCGTGTGTGCGTGTGTGCGTGTGTGCGTGTGTGCGTGTGTGCGTGTGTGCGTGTGTGCGTGTGTGTGTATTATTCGCAATTCCCTGTTGGCTACGGGGATTTTATCGAATGTAGGGTTTGTATCCGACGTTAGACGATCGTTAGACTCAACATTACGCGTGCATGTTCTGCGATTGATCCCAGCTACGTAAGCCGTTTAGGGGACGTTTCACTTGTGTAGCGAAAACAGATTGCGTTGATGTAATATACAGGGATGGGCAGGAGGAAAAATACCAAACATCGCTTATTCTAATTAGATCTTATGTCTTCTTGCATGTATACCACTGATCAAGCCTAGTTCTTTCCAATTATTGTGCGTGGGTAATGAGATCAATGTTCGTGGGAGCACAGGGTGCATTGCGTTAATGAACCTTGGCAAGCTTGATTTTGTTTTTGCCAATTTACACGTCATTGCGCGTATAGAAGGTACAGAAGCCATTACTCGATATATGTTCCATTACAGGCCGCCCTTCGCTGCGTTTTAGAGCTCATAGCCTGTTGTAGTCCAATATTATTTTCTCCAATCAACAGTTCTAGAATGTGCACTTGTATTGTGGATCTCACTGAACATGCACACTTTCTTTCTGCATTCCGAAACAGCTATCGCAAAGGAGTCAATTAAAAAATGTTTCGCACGCTATGATCATTACAGTGATGCCAATAATTGCAATTACGAGGACACAGCATGCGTCGGAAGCTGTTGGATATTGGGGAGTCAAGCTTGCTTCAGCGAACATATCCGGGAACAAACTACACTCAAAACGAAGCCTCTCAAAATATAGGGGATCAGACCCCAGGCCACAAGATTTCACACCTAAGTGCTCATGATATGTGGATGGGTAAAACGTAGGTTCATTCATTTAATGATAGTTAAATAACTGTACATCATTGTTATGATAACATCCTTTCACATATTGTTATCTGCTTGCAATCAGTGATTTGTCAGAAGGCTGTGGCACTGTTCCGACCACGTGAACATTATTGATGACTACGAATTGATTATGTGCAAACACAGCAATTGCTGTATGCCCCAAGAAATTGCATGATATACTAATAAATAACTGTGCAACGACGCGACGGTGGAACGGACGGGCTGAAGGTGTGCATGGAAGACACATTATAACACACACAGGCGCACGCACATACACTCAAACGTCACACAGATGCGCGCATACGTGCGCACACTTTCACACACACGAGCACGTGGACACAGACACGCGCGCGCGCGGGCACACACACACACACACACACACTCTGTCTGTCTGTCTGTCTGGTACAAGAATACTCACTTCTTGTCCTCTTGCTTCCTGGCGGGGTGAGGTCCACGTTACTTCATTGGTGGCTTCTTGTCTTTTCTTGTTAACTCGCTCTCTCTCTGTCTCTGTCTCTGTCTCTGTCTCTGTCT
>OZ023218.1:45737162-45779662 GCA_963995525.1 Escarpia spicata
ACTAAGAATAAACTTGATTAAAATGAACAGTCACGACTAAACCGCACCTGTATCGATTTTTCCTTGGAAATTATATACAGTTCATTATTTAGCAAATGTTTGATTACTTGCCTACGCTTTCAGTAGAACTCCAGGGAGGATGCTACAGAACAAAGACGGCAAGAAATCACCAAGGATAGCATGGTGTATACCTTTAGCACTTCAGTTGCAGTATGGGGTTCGATTTAATACTAAGTTGAAATTCCGCTTAGCAAATAAAATGTGAAAAAATCGTTTTATTTAGAATATGTTTATAATGCAGCGTACACGTTCGTGTCACACATACCGGTTCAATGGCCATATATATGGTATTGTCAACTCATATTATATAATATTGATTAGATAAACTATTGATTAGATAAACTGGACTGTCATGTTTCGTATAAATATTTTAGCAATCTCATTTAAAAAAGATACCATATAAAATAAACGTTGCGAACTGCGTAGTATTTTTTTATTTCAAAAGACGATCTGACGATCTTTTTAAGGAAAACATAACCACCTCGATGTGTCTAACCTTTTTATATGAGATCTTAATTATATGCAATATACATATTGTGTTCACGCGTCCAAATATCATATAACTGTTTTGGCATCGATTGTTTCCCTATGAATGTGTTAAGAAGACTTACCTCTGCTTGTGCCGATTGAGATGCAGGTTGAAAAAGAAGACGACCAGATTCCAATAGCTTCGACATGCAACTGGCGGAGACCCAGCAATCCTTCGTCCAACGATTTGGGGTCGATGGCTCACCAAAATATTTCCCCGTCGGCAAGGCAGCGCGGCCGTCAATCGTTCTTATAACAACGGATGTTTCGCATGAATAAAACATCCGTTTCTGGCCACAACCAAATAAAAGTTAATTGTCTTCGATCGGCTGGCTCTGATCTGAGACGCATTGTTAAATTTTAATTATACACAACGCAAAAATCACTTACGTTAGCATGATCACCCATCATCGATTACACAAAAAATGTTGTCGATAAACAGTAGAGCGCATAGAAATCAATAAGCGTTATATTTTATTGTTTTGAGAATGTAGCTTTTATTTGTGATATTAAAAATCGTGTTTTTGAAACTTAAATCGGTCCATCTTCTTGGCCTCGTCGAGTCTGTTTTGAAAGCGAGGATGTTTCTGCTTTGACTATTGACTGTGGATGCTTGTTTACAGGCTTGGAAGACGCGATGTTTAACAACAAGACAAGAATATGTGAGAATATGTTCTTGAGAAATATGTTTTTAATGAAGCATATGTTGTTGGGTCAAGCCTGCTGGGTTTCTTATCGAATTTCCTGTTATTGTCATGTGTGCATTTAATGGTGATTGTGAACAAATTATCTGTGCTGATGACATCTATGCCATTTAGAACATACCTCACCATCGTCTAATGTGTGTCAGACGTGGTAAGTTCAGATGCGTAGTCTGAGGTCTGGGTCTCCGATACCAGCTTGGTGGCTCTTCGCTATACATTCTCAAGTGCATCTATGTAGCATAGTGCTGGATTCCATATTGAGTCGGCGTATAGTATGATTTTATCGGTTGACCGAATGACGTGGCAAAAAGTATTCTTGTATTGCATACATGATTATTAAATATTGTCGTGATGTTTCATCTTAATAGTTTCAAAAACACACAATTTTCGGTGATATTATTTTAGACTCTAAGTGTATTACAGCAATAAACTATTAATTTATTTAATGATAGACGAACCATTAATTCAAGTAATTGTAAAACAAATACTATTTAGGTGAATGCACTTGTTTCTATTTTGGTGTTGTCGACGTTTCCTGTTCTGTCGACAACTATGTTGCCGACAAATTGAGAGGTATTAAAACGAATTTCGGCCAAGCAAAAACATCAGCAAGTTACCAGATGTTACGAACAATGCCATTTCTTACAACCAACAATTTGTTAAATTATTAAGCCGCCTATGACTATTACTTGTGCCATTCACACAGCGCGTATTGAGACATCAAATAAGTATCTTCGTAATTTGTTAAATCAGTTGAGGAAACACCTTTAATAACATATTTCAAAACGTTTCCGACCATTTTCTTAAAATACCTACCTACCTACCTACCAACGTGTTGAGTTAGTTACGTTAAGCGTTCACACCACTAACTCTTTTAATCATACTGCAAACTCGATTGTTACAACACGGGCTTGTAATTAATGCGCCTTCTCTTGTTTCTTCATTACCATCACCAACATCATATCTATCGTCAAATCAGCTTAATAGAAGAACATCGCATATCCAGTGGTTCAATATTTTCACAAGTATGCCAATCTTAACACAATTACATGGTAGCAAATAAAATTAACACATTTGATAATTTGCAAACGTTTAGCCATTACATCCGAGTGTGTAAACCCGAAAAGGTTCTCAATACTGAAGGCACTCACGCGTATAGATGGTTCCACCTACATATTTTCGTCCTAGTTCATATGAAATGATACTTTATGTTCCAACTATTACAATTTGTTATAGAGCACAAGTTCTGTTCAGCACGAATAACGCATGAAAACGGCAGCAATTTTTTAAGATGGCATTCAAAGCTGCATTGAGTAGCGCCTGTGAAATGACCATCACACATCTGTGAAATGACCATCACACATCTGTGAAATGACCATCACACATCTGTGAAATGACCATCACACATCTGTGAAATGACCATCACACATCTGTGAAATGACCATCACACATCTGCAGACGCTTCACTCGGTCGAAGTAATTGTGAACTTCCACGTACTGCAAACAGACGAGCAGGCCAAGCTGAAGTTTTAGCAATAGCATCTTCAGATAAGTCAATTCAAGATGTTTCTGTGCTGGTACTGAGAGTGATCACTAACAGGGTGCATGTCATCCTCTATGGTTCGTTGTCGTCCCTGTCTTAAATAGGGGCGTACATTGACGAAACGTGGATCACAGCGGGGTTTTGCAGTAAACGTTCCGTGTCTGTTTCCTGCCTTGAACATGTAACTTTGACGGGTAACGCGGGTAAGTGTTAATCGCCACACTGCCTGGTTTCGTCTTCATATGTAGCAGTGACAGCGAGGACTCGGAGCCACGCGTGGTCATCTCAGGTTGGTATCCAAGTGAGATAAGGGTAGTCAACAATTCAGATAAGATTAGTCAACAAATGCAAACTCAGTTCACGTACCTACACAAGTCAAGTACAGTTGACGTTGCCGACTATCACATGTGTATGGGTGATTAAATAAAACAGTACCCACACACAGGTCGCACCTGACTGGATAACGCTATGAGAGATTGGGGGAGGGGGGTTGACGAAGAGCTGATTTGACACAAATGTAACGATAGCATTATGACGATGACCGCTTTAAATATAAGTCACGTGGTAATAAATTCGCTATTAATACTGTCAGTCGGCTCTTGACTGTCACATGACGGGCGTGTGGGCAAGAGATACTTTTGGTCAATTCAGCAACCCAGAGAGAACCCGCACTAGAATTAGCCGAAGATCGTAACGTTGCTTTAAGAAGAAACTAAAGGTATGCATTTGTGATTGCCGCGTTTCAAAATAAAACGCGCTTTGGGCATGACGATACGACGAGCTAAGTTGAGACGGGCTTCTTCGAGATTGTGTGCACTGGTTTATTTGAATTACAAGCATTTTTGTATGCGTCTTCTCCGATCTGGCTATTGGGTGACCTCTCTAACCTCGTAACACCGTTGATAACCTACACACAATTAAAAACCTTAAGCGACTGCTATTCAAGTCTTTGCAGTATAGTTTGCTTTTGGCAGCAGTAAATGTTCCAATAAGTTTAGTATTAGTCTTGCATAGATGTCACTACTAGTAAATATGGCATTTATAAATATACTAAAGGCAAATATTGCAATATATATATATATATAAGACAACTAACACAACTCCCAGCAGATGGCTCTACATGTTACCGAACAAATATAATTCTTCCGCAGTTTCGAGTGCTTGTCTAATGAAGTGTTGGCCTTGAATTTTCAGAAGGAAATATAGGTCATTGACAGTGGTCCTCTGCTCTTGCATACTTGTAGTAATGTTCTCGTATTCTTTCCGAGTGTAATGCGTTTTCATTTCATTTGCTGTTTCTTGTTGTCAGGTGTTTCTGAGCATTTCTCTTCTTCTCCTCCCTTGTCGATCGACGGGTGATGTTTGCTGGTTGTTTCCCTCGCCTGTTCCCTATCCAACTCCATCTACTCTTCTGTGTTTAAACATCCACTGTTAGGTGTTTGTTAATTTTTCATAGCGTGGTGTTAGAGACCTTGTCTGGTAAATGTAGATGTAAGATTCTGCGCTTACACTTGTTGGTGAAACTCTGTACTCTTATTACTATTTTTTGCACCATTCGCCATATCTCTGAGTCGTAGAGCAACACCGATTGCTACTTGAGTTATGTATTAATGGCGAGTGTAAAACAAGACTTAATGAAAAAATGCTCTTTGGAGAAACAACCGTCAGCTGCCATGTTGAGAAGAATGTCATTGTCTTGTTGAGAGTTCATACATTATTCATCTCATTGTAGAGAATTATAATTTTCTCATATACAATCAATACTATACTAACGCTGTTTATCTGAGTCGTTATCGTTGAATACAGTGTTTCTATATACAGCTTCGTAGGAATTCAATAGTAGAATATATCCTTTTGTACCCTCTTAATCTGCTGTTCATCAGATAAAACCAGACTCAGTTTCGTTGTTTGATTCTCTGCAGCATAGAATGCTTTCGGCAGCGATTTGACATGCGTCTGCCAGTAAAACCTAACGTCACGTTACTCTAACTTAAAATATGTTAATACGTTGCCGTTAGCAATGCACCAGACACAAAATCATGTGTATGTTACTAGCATCAAGAGAGGCAATGGACAAGAAAGGACCACCCCCCGTCGTCGTTATTCAACCTGCCGAGTCAGAATCTGTCATAGTGGTGCAACAACCTATTGCTGGTGGCGCCCCCCAACTTCGAGAGTGGAACACCGGAGTATTCGACTGTTGCTCTGACTGCGGCTCATGTAAGTATTGAATGCTGCCAATGCTTGCGAGCGTGCGTGTGTGGGGGTGTGTGCGTGTGCGTATGCGTGTGTGTTCGTGTATTCATGTGCGTGTTTGTGTGTGTGCGTGCGTGTGCGTGAGTGTGCGTGAGTGTGCGTGAGTGTGCGTGTGCATGTGCGTTTGCGTGTTCGTGCGTGTATGTGTGTGTGCGCGCGCGTGCGTGCGTGCGTGTGTGTATGTGTGGTTGTGCGAGTACTTCTATGTGTGCGACTGCTCGTGCGTGTGTGCGTATGTGTGAATTATATTGAGAGTATTACAGTACATTAGTAAAATCTGTGTTATTATATGGACGAGAAACATGGACAATAAATGAAAATAGCAAAAGCAGGCTGCCAAGTCAAGTGGCTAAGGCGGTTCATGAAAAATAGAAACCATATGTTAAAGATAGGAAGATCAGAACATAAGTAATGAAAGGAGATGGAAGTGGATGGGACCTGTACTTAGAAAGGCAGCCAAGCGGGTGGCCAGAGAGAGAACATCATAGTCAACTAGGAATGAAGGAGATACGATATAGTGTTGCAAGTTAATAAAAATAAATCTTAGTCGTACATATTATATGCCCAAACCTGATGCAACTCGGTCTCCCCGTCATATTACAAAAACACAGTTTGTATACAGTATATGTGAGACTACTAGTATGAAATAGCACTAAGTATAGTAGTAGTCTGTTCCTAGTTTTTCATGTATTAATTAATATAATGTTCCTAAGACTATACTAACTGTGTTATTGTAAGCCCGTAACAACGGTCGCAATTTGAAGGTACGACCACAGGTGCGTGTTCAAATAGTAAACAAAACATCCAGTTTCAAAACAAGCTTTATAGGCAATACGGCCGAGTGGGGCTGATTTAACTGCTCCCTCGGTCAACACAACAGACTTCGAGTTAGAAATAACTGCTTCCGCTAATTCTGGATAGGCGAGCAGACTATGTTCGTTTAAAATGGTTATAATAAAATAAATATGTTTCTTTCCTATTTCTGTTGCCACTGATACACCGGAGGGCAATTATTACACATCCAAATACACCTTAATGAACACGTTCAAATTCAAGCTTTATATCAATTATTCCCGGAATACGGCCTGTAAGTCTCGCGCCTCGTTTTCACTTTGGAGTTGCGCTGTCGCCTGCATAGGGAATAGGATATATATTTTAATTTGGGGTATAATCACAGGAATGACACAAAAGACTGATGAACGTTCCCGTTTCCGACTGATGGATAGAAATGAAACAGGTTGGAGAAGCTTTATAAATTATGTAACAGTAATCGAGTCTAGCGTTGGTTGTAACTGGATACTTGTAATGTTATTCGGGTGATGTGTTTACATTGTGACATGACGTAAGGCGTGCTTCCTTCGGGGATACAACAGGTTTATTTAGGTAGTTTCTGACCGTATGCGGTGGCCTCGGTGGTCAGATGTCCAGCTTGTCCAGTAAAAGCTCTACGACTTCCTGACATGGCGGCTTTGTAATCGTGAATACATTTTTACAAAGTGTTTGTCTAGGCGGTTTTTAAATGAGTTAGTGCTGGGTACAGTTACAACTAAATGTTTTTGGTAATTTTCTGGCTACTGTGTTGAATGAATCTAATCCAAATTTGTAATAATTTTAAATCCAAACGTGCACTAGTACACTCTAAATACAGTTCAAATTGAAGATTATTACAATTTAAATCTACATCATAACAAAACTAACGATACAAAGTAACTCGAAGAAAGTAATTACCGTGCTGTAGTTTCCAAAGCGTTCGTGCAGTCGATGAGGAAAAACTTAAATTTATATTCTCCAACCCAGGGCTACTCTGGGTATCAAGACGCCTTGGTGACATTGAGCATGCTACTATATAAATAAATAAGGGTAGTGCACATCTACGTATGTTGCCTGAAGTATTTGTTTATATTTGGTGCACATACCGGAAGTAAGAGGGCCAAGAATTTGGTGGGAAATACAGATCACTACTCTGTAATTTAAACATGCGATCCACTCTAATCAACTAGTAATATAAACATAATGGCATGGTGAGATTATCTACATTCAAATAATTGTTGGTTGGGACTGAAATACCCTTTCTTTGATGAAGAGAAACAACAATAAGTGACTACGTTACGGAGCCGCAGACATAAACAAACCGCCTGCACCGCCTCACCGCCTCACCGGAAGCTTTTCTAGTGTACGTAATTTGTTCACGGTAAACGTGCGTTCTCGCCTGGGCTGTATTACAGGAGCCAGATGCATGTGTCTAGACTAGCGTAGGCGCCGCCTAGGCTCTACGTCCGGGCTAACAGGGCTATAGTCTAGCGAGCGATTCAGTCGCGATGCATGAAGCGGACGTAACGCGAAGATCATCTCCGACTAGTTAGTCTATCGGCTAGGCCTCGTAGCCCGGAGATAATGTTTACGAAGTCCTGTTTAACGTTTTGATGCAAGGATTCCCCCGGAATATCCTTTTACTGTCACGCGCGATACGCCAACTCATTACAACTGTCAATCACTTGTTACAGTAACCATGGATACCGACACTGCTGTACGGGCGTCGAAACAAGAAATGTAAAACAAACTTAGAATAAGACGAAATTGAACTGATAATTTGATGCGTAACTTACGATAATGATACGATAATGATACGATAATGATACGATAATGATACGATAATTAGTAAATTGCAACACTCGATTACAAAAGGAGAAGTTTTATGATATGACACCGCCAAGGTTGACTTAAGACCCCAGTGATTACGTCCTGCCCATGCATATGCACCCGGGTATCCAGCTAAAACGATTACCGTAAAATGTTTATTTACAAAACTTCCCCCATCGCTTTAACTTCATTTTATCAGTCAGAACCCAGAACTAGTATCAGTCTTTATAGGTCATTCATGTGATTACACCCCAAAACAAAACATATAATATTCCCTAAGCAGGCGCCGAGTTACTTCCTGTCGTCAACAGGCTCCACTCGCGCGGAATCTCGCCATGTATCGTGACGCACTTACAGGCCCAACTCATGCTACAACTATGCACGGGAGAGAATGTGTCGTTTTGTTTGTCACTTTAACCATCTAAATTCTCCCGAGTTTGAAGTGAAACTATTGCCGTGTTTCGTGTTCAGGTCTGTTTGGCTGCTTCTGCATGCATTGCATGATGTGCACCGTGTCGTCACGCCTGGGCGAGCACTGTCTTGCTGGCCACTGCGGTGGAGTCGTCGCCCTTAGGACCAAGCTCAGGATCATCAACGGTATTGAGGTCAGTACTGCCTGACGTGACACAACAATGGTCAATATCTTGAAACATACGGTTTGCACGCATGATGATATTCTAGCACATAATTCAAAGTAACACCATATTACAAAACAACATCACACCACACACCACACCGCACCGCACCGCACCGCACCGCACCGCACCGCAACACACCACACCACACCACACCACAACACACCACACCACACTACACTAAGCACTTCCTAGTTTATAGTTTAATTTTATTAACGTGCAGTACACGAAACAACGCCTCGCCACATATTACCACATAACACCACACTGCACCACACATCACACAACACAATATAGCACCACACAACACCACAAAACAACACACTATACCACAAAACATCACATTACAAAATATCACACCACTCTTGTAAACAACACACAACACCACCGCACAACAACACACTAAACCACACAACACTCTACAAAACACCACACAACATCAGATAGCACCACACCACACAACCTCACGCAATATTACACAGCACTACACAACATTACAATATCGTAAATTGATTGAATACACGAGAATGGGAAGTCATGTATTTTTCCGCAAGTGCGACACTACACATTTCACATACACTAATAAATAGGGTGTGTATGTTTAAATCTACACAATAAATAAATATTACTACGCTTACGCACATCGTATCATTTTGTGGGAACATACTCTTGTAATATTTATAATATTAATACTTATTTTTGACGTTTTGTCAGTTTTGATATGTCAACGAACTATGAAAGGCGGATCACTATAATGTACCCTATTACATTTGTAAATGGCTGAATATGTTAATATTAGCCGGATACAAACAAACTTTGACATAAAAACAATATCCAATGAAGCCAAACACATTGAACATGAAACGTATGATGATTCTCCATTTTCACTTTAACACAAATGATTGTAAATATTTTACTGCAGTTGAGTTTTCTGAAGCATTTAAACCAGATAACATATCTCTTTCAATGTCCTGCATCAATTGCCGTAGTTTAGAGGCTCAATGGGATTCTCTACAAGAATTGCTTTTTAATATTTCGTCAAATGGTGGAGTTGGACTATACATCAGTGAAACATGTACCTATTTTAAACGTGAAGACTTGTCAATATTTATCCCTCATGTATTTGAATCCATTTTTTTTGAAGATCAAACTAAGAAATGTAAACCTATAATTGTGGGTGCTATTAATATATCGTCCCAACTCCAAGACAACATCTCAAATGAAAAGAAAATAGCGTACCTGATGAGGGATTATAACATTAATTTACTAAATGTTGTTACTCATAACAGAACTAATGGTTTTATAGATAATGTAATAGCACAATGATATTTTGCACACATAACAAAACCAACACGGATAACACCTGACACAGCAGCTTTTATAGACCATTTTATAGTCTAATCATACTCACCCCAACCATGAATCGGGGATTATTGTCACAGACACGGCTGACCATTTTGGAATATTTCATTTAATATAATTATGGTATATTTGCTACACAAAACATAGCATATGAACAAATACGCCAGTTAAACATGACCAACATTTCAAAATGTAGGAGTCTTTTGGCTATGGCTGACTATTCCTTTGTTTTATCGACTATCAATGCAAATGAAGCATTGAGCAACTTAATGTTAATATATAGATCACTTTATGAAATATCCTGCCCAGTTAAAACTATCAGAGTAAATAGTAAATATATTAAAAGAAAGCCCTGGGTAACATCTGGCATTTTAGTTTATTAAATAAACAAAAACAAATTACTCAGCAGAAAGCTAACTAAACCCAATCCAGCGAGAGAGAGCGCTTATAAGGTCTGTTGTAGACTATTTAATAAGATAAAAAGAGCAGCAAAAACTAAATATGATACTGAAATACTTGAAGAACGTAAACGTAGCATCACTGAAACATGGACCGTATTGAGGAAGGGAATACTTAAACAAAAAAGAGTTTCGAATTACCTCAAACTTTAATTGTAAAAGGAGAAAAAGTATCTATTTCAGCATTTATTGCTGAACAATTTAACAATTTCTTTGCTGATATAGGTAAATCAGTGAGTGATTTAATACATCCTCTTACAGCCTAATTTCATGCGCACCTAAACGATAACTATCCTGTAAAATTCTTCATGCAACCAACTGATGTAAACGAAATTAAAAGAGTAATGCAAAAGCTAAAGACTAAATGAAATGAAGGCTCCGATAGTTTATCTACAAAACTTGTACAACAGACCATAGAGGAATTAGCAATCCCACTTGAGCACATCATCAATCAATCCTTTGTTACTGGTTTTGTACCTGATAATAAAGCTACCTCAACATAATTTCACAAGAATCTGGAACAATACAGGCGAAAAAATAAGAAACACTAAACACAGGTTAAAGTTGAGACGCCTGTTGTGTGACTTCTACTTAATGACATATCTCCGTCAAGTGAATTGTTTAAATCCTAGATGTTCAGAATGTAATTAAACTGATTAAATGGAAATTTACCTTTGTTTGTAAGTCTATTACCGGTTTTTACACTACTTTGTAAAACAAGTAAAACATTTTGGATCGCGTCTCTATTCACTTACATATATTTCAATGGATCAAACTTCTCAGTTCGTTGTCATATATCACCAGCAACAGCACACACTATATGGTAATTAAAACTCCGGTTTAATATTATATAGTACAGAGGCGGGCTGTGATGAATTTTAGTGACTTGTTTAACATGATTTTGATGATTGTTATGATTGTGATTTAGTAATCACAGAGTAATGATAACTTGCTTTCAATGGTGTCACTGGAAAACGGCTTTTAGTCAAGTGACATCCATGCAATGTAACACATTTCCGTTTGTAAGACATGCATGTGTTAACTGTATGTTACGTTGTTACGTTGTAAAATAAATAAAGTTACAAAGTTACTTACTTACTATTTATAATCGTATTGTGTATATTTACACTACATCTATTTATTGGCTCTGTCTGTAGGTAATAAGTAGCACCATTACTTGTTTTTCAGGGCGGCGTATTGAGTGACGGGTGTTGGACTGCATTCTGCGGGCCGTGTATCGTCTGTCAAATGGACCGAGAAATAAAGCATCTTGGTTACTAGGCGGCGTTGAAGTCGGTCATGGCAAGACGCTGAATCTTTCCCGTCACAAAACTTCAAACTAAACTGTGAACTCTAATCGCTGCAACGTTTTAGTATATGGCGCACTGCAAAGTGTACGAATCAAGCAAGATAGACAGTCGAAGAACCGTTAGCCACCTAAGAGTCAATAAACAATATCCTGAAGCAAAATCACTTATTCGTAGCGCGCACATTCTTATGGTCTACACACACACACACACACACACACACACACACACACACACACACACACACACACACACACACACACACACACACACACACACACACACACACACACACACACACACACACACACACACACACACACACACACACACACACACACACACACACACACACACCATCGCACCGCACCTCACCACACCACACCACACCACACACACCACACCACACCACGCACACGCACACGCACACGCACACGCACACGCACACGCACACGCACACGCACACACACACGCACCACACACACACACACACACACAATAACATACATGTGTTGCATTATCGACTGAATAAACTTATGTGTGATGGCAAGATAAGTAGGACAACTAAAATGTAATAGCTATTTCACATTTTGGATTACACAAAATATTTACGCTGTACGATCAATTAAAACTGTTTGGTTTATTTTCAAAAATATGGCGAAAAAAACCCAAATTGATATAATTTACTCTGAGTGCCGCACGTTTTAAAACCGAACGTGACCGAACTGGTTTCATCGTGCTGTATACGTTGATCGCTAAACTGCGGCACAAAAATGTTGATCTCCCAAGATAGATGGGGACGCGCTTTGCCCTGGAGGTTCGCTTTCTACTCTA
The DNA here is from genome assembly GCA_963995525.1 of Escarpia spicata. Classification (NCBI taxonomy): domain Eukaryota; kingdom Metazoa; phylum Annelida; class Polychaeta; order Sabellida; family Siboglinidae; genus Escarpia; species Escarpia spicata. The sequence continues at coordinate 45,749,490 of OZ023218.1, forward strand.
CTAAAATGTTCTCGATGTTTTGCAAGGAGTAACGGCACAATTGTCTGATGTCCCTGGAAAGGAATAGATACGAAACAACGGGCAACGGATTTAGGGCATGATCAGTGTTCTCCCACGTGTGACACGTGAAAACTGCACTCGCCCTATTTAAAGTAATCGTCAGTGGTTGACGAGGCGAGTTCGACGGCATACGTCTTGTGGACCAACCGACAGATTGACTGGCACCGAGACCGACCATCCACGCGGGCACTGCGTCAGTGTCACACCATTTCACGTAGCAACCAGTCGAAACGTATAATTAAGGCTCTTTTGCAGTCGAGCTGCTCACTGGAATTACGGGAGCAGAACAATACACGGGGCAATGTACAAATGGTTCAGCGGACATGCGTGTATGGCATGGGTTAAGGTCTGCGAGGATGACACCGACGATTGATATGTTACTTTTCTGTGGATGTTCGCTCTCTCGCTCTATCTCTCTCTCAAGTGTCCGTGGTGTTGTTCGGCACTGGCAACACGAATGATGCCTAGAGGTATCTACTAAAGCTTATAAAATGCGACATTTGTTAGCCATTTACAGCATGTCAGAAATGTTGGATACGTTTCTGTTTTTAAGGTAATGTTGCTTCTAATGTGGTCGAGTGGTCACAATGAAATGTCCCTTGCAGGTTAACTGAAACATCTAAATATGACGCCCTGATAGCAAGCACAAATATACATATAATGGATAGTTTTTAATCAGAACAAAGACAAAATGTAATACAGACAGACTTCTGATATTCACAATTGCGTTTCCCTGGCAATATTAGAGGAATAAGGAAAGTAAAAGGCATGGGTTCGAAGTACTAAAATATGTTCGTATATAGCACGGTGTCCAGTTCATGGGAATGCTCAATGCTTTTTTACACTTTACTCCCTGACAGACCTATTCAAACGAACACCATCTCAACTTCTCCGGGAAGCATCCAGCATTCATACTTAAATTACTGAGCAAAGACTATTCGTACACAAATAGCAATAACTGTATATAACCAGGTACTGGTTTATATAGCTGAGTGAACTGGAGCAACGTAAATTGAACAAACTTGCCCAAAGTTCGAGACGGCAGTAAGTGCATTCTAAGCCAGAATCTCTCGATTGAGCGTCCGACGCTCTAATCGCTACTCCATCGTATTCCACCGTAACGAAAACTGTCGTTGCAATTATTTATTTTTACAAGAACACGTAAAGTGAAAAGTGAATTTTGCAAGAAAAGCAGTAATTTCGCACCAACAGTTGATATGAAATATTTCAAGTCGAAGCTCTATCAGCCTAAGCTAGCCTGGTCGAAACAAATTGCTCAATGATATGCAAATAATCCGGGCAAATGTGCTTGTCGACATTGCTTCATACATTTCGCATGTCACCCGTAGGTGAAACACGACTAGCCCTGTACGTGTTACATTTTAGAGTTTGTAAATTTATTATTATTATCATCGGATCTGTCATGTGAAAATCGCGCCATGCGTAACATATTATGTACAACAAACAATCGTTAACACGAGGGTAGACGAAATGAAAGAGTGCATCCGTTGTTAACGGTCGCTAGTCTGTTGTGGACGAGTGTGCTGCGCTCTAGCGACCTGTCACACCTAGCAATCCGAGATCCTATTGTGCTGCCATCTAGGGATCGGTGGATCGACCGTGCCTCCACCTAGCGACAAATGTGTTTATTTGCCAATGAACCTCAGCTCTCGCTCCATCTGGCAGACGACGCACACCATGCAGCACTGCGAGCAGCACCAGTCGTTGCACACGCTTCCCTGAAACACGTGCATGGATATAACGCGTTAGAAACCGCCCGTATCTGTTCGAATTCATATAGATGTCAACACTATAAGTGTGGTTGCATAAGTACTCATTGTCCCCAAAAACATATAGCTGGATGGTCGCCAGACTCGTCACCGCGGGGAAATAAATATACACTGTGGCGCCACCTGCAGAGTGGAATATATATCAATGCACATTGATACTATCGTGGATATGAGAACTGGGCAGCGTGGTGGGTCATGTATTGGTGACCATGACACTTCAGCTAAATCTGGGGTGTATTAACTGTAGTGTTAGATACTAATTTGAATCTCTTAAAAAACACTAAGCACATACCACATATTGGTTGGAACGGGTGGCGGTTTAAACCAGTACGACAGTTTTTCAGGAATTTGCGGACTTATTAGAGCACCTCTAAAATTAACAGTCATTCGTGTTATAGAATAAATGCTACTTAAAATGCATATCGTGGTGCTGCACATCATAGATCGAGAGGCTGATCTTATTTTAATATAAAGAAACATTGGATGTGTAACAAATAGTAACATTTTATAAACATACAGGCATGGATTAAGTTTAATGGTTAATTTAATATTAATTAAATTCATGTAATTAAATTAAATTAATATACGATACACAATTAAATTAAATTAATTTAATTATTTGGAAGAGGATGACTTAATTCAATTCAGAAAATATCAATTAACTTTCAATTACCTTAGCCTTATTGGCCATTCATTATATTAAGCATTATTGTGGTGACAGTCATCAGCCTGCCTCGTCTAGATCACGACGGCGTCTGAGTCGACCGATTCAGACTTACCTGAATGCCGTGGGTGAGCCTCAGCTTGGTGCGTACGGCGGGCAGAGCAACATGAGCCGCACAACAGTTCTCACCGAGGCGAGACGACACGCTGCACATGAGACTGTTGAGGCAGAAGTAGCCCTGGATGCCTAGACGGAAAGTGTGCTCGTGAAAACAACATGCAACGAGCATTACCATATCGGTGACGTAATCGCAACAGTTAGACAATCCAATATGGCCGCCACGTATTCGGAAAGCAGCGTAGTCTCGTATAATTGAATCAAGATAAGATACAAAGCAGTATTGAAAATAGTCTACTTTAATGTGTAATTAGAAGTGAAGAAATCGATGCCGCAGTTTTGTTTTAGAAAACATATAACGGATGGAAGATGGCGGCCATATTTTGCAAGAAGTTTTAATAACGTGATGACTATCGCCAAAATGCGTATGTAGTAGATACCGGTGTGTAAAGTGTTTAAATTTTATTCGATTTGTTATAACAAGCTTATCGTAGCGACTATATGAAGAAAACATAGACGTCAGACCGTGGTGGATACTGAGCTTGAGCCGCAGCCTCAGAATGTCGCTGCTTTCGGACATAACAGACTTTTCGCGGTCGAGCGTTTGCGTGTGTGTTTGTGTGCTCATGTGTGTGTGCTCATGTGTGTGTGTGTGTGTGTGTGCGTGCGTGCGTGCGTGCGTGCGTGCGTGCGTGTGTGTGTGTGTGTGTGTGTTCGTGTGTTCATGTCGAGGGGAGCGCCGCGCGCGCGTACATGTGTGGGTGCGTGTGTGCCTGCCTGCATATGGGCGTGCATAAGTGTATGCGTATTAAGAATTATTATTACTCTTAATTAAGTTTCGGGAATGACTAAGTCAAAATGCAATGTTAGTGGATCCACAAACGCACGTACGTACGCACGCACACACGCACTCACACACACACACACACACACACACACACACACACACACACACACACACACACACACACACACACACACACTGTGCAATAACAAGTACAGTGCCATTTCTACTCACAGACGCTGATGTCGGTGCAACACCCCAAGATGCCAGTGTTCCAGTCCCTAAGCTGCATGGGGACGACGCCGCCGGCGAGCGGTTGCTGCGTTATTATGACGGCAGGTTGAGCGGCCATTGTTTGTACGGATTCTGTCAATATAATGCGTTTGTTCAATCATTGCTGATATGAACGCATTTGCTACATTTAAATCTGATTAATACACGTCATGCTGGAAATGCGGTATATTAGGATATTTGTGCGAACATCAAAGGAACACAGGTGATAACTGCATCATTCATTCCGAGGCAACCACAGACGCCATAATGAATAGTGAAGTTGCGGTTGATATGCTATTTTGGATTGAAGTGAATTTGAAATATCGTGTGATAAAGAGCTACTTGTACACGACATTTCAACTTGTTACGTAGATTGTTCGTCTCGTGTACATATGATATGGACAAGTACTATTTTGTTTGATGCAACCGAAAATCCGTCGTGGCGAAATATCGATACCGATTTCGAATCAATATATAGAAGCCTTCATAATACCCTTCCTCTAACGAATGTCGCTTTAATGAACAGATCCAGGCACAGAGCCATTGTATGTCTATCGAATTGTCTACATCTCTATTATCACCAGTATTACATAAATTAGCGCGTTATATCGTTCAAATATTGTCAAAATAATAGGAACTTCCAGCCACATTTGCGTTCGATCTGCAAGATGTTTCGTCTTTCTACGTCGATAAACAATTGAACGTTGTTTTCTTATTTCGTCATGTTCATAATGCAAATTTAATAACTGTCCCCAATTTATTATTTGTATTATACCAATTAATTTTATTATTTAATCATCGTTTATCACAAATAAACTATTTCAAGGCATGGGTCGCCAAGCAAGTCGCGCGACCGGAATTTGTGTCGCAACCAAAAAAAGGTTTAGAACTGCTGCACTCTACGTCACTCACATTCCAATCGAATATCGTTATCTACCAGGCTACGCAATATATCTATCTATACCTAAATATAACACAATCCCTTGCATGTTTCGCCGGCATTTTTATCAATTACCCCAATATTTGACTATGAAATAATGTACCTTCATACACCAAAGTCATTCACCTGAGTTCCAGTAGGAATCAGACTATGTATTCTGCCTAAGCTAAATATTGCATTTTCGAATGCGATACGTTTGTCATCGGGTCTTATACTAGTGTAATGAACGCACGAAAACACAGGCTTGATTACGAATTGTCAACTGGAAGGAAATCCGTATAAAATGGGATAGATCTGCATCCCAAGGAAGTCCTATAATGTCATCTGAATAAAATTTTCTATATTATAATGACGAGATAGAACATTTGATTCGGATGGCACTAACTGACTTCAATACCATCTGAATAAAACAATTCAGTCTCGTAATTACGAGATACTATCTCGTGTTATTTTCTATCTCGCAATTATGAGATACAATCTCGTAATTACGAGATAAACACTTCCTTAGAATTCCTCCCCAAATCCGGACCATCTGTGTTGAATACGAGGAGTTAGTAGGATGTAGCGAGTTGGGCGTGTAAATGAGCTGTAGGCAACGAATGGCGACTTTCGAATAGCCCACACGTTAGGTGTGGTGCGTGTTACGAACAGCGTTTTGGGAAAACGATAAACATATAGTAATTACTGCATGTCACGAACCGACACACGGGAAGCTACATATCTTATAATTGCAGCATGTCACGGACACCTAAGTGAGAAGGTGCTACACAACGGGTACATGTTGCTACATGTCATGAACAATCACATGAGAAGATTTTACATGTAACATAATTGCTACATGGGAAGATGCTACTATATGCCAGTGTGTTGTTTGTCACGAACAGCTACAGTGGAAGATGCTACACATATAATAATTACTGCAAGTCACGCGAACAGTGACGTAGGAACATCCCACTCATTCTGTACGCAGTGCATGTCACGAACAACTGTTTGTGTGGCTACATATTGATTATGTACCCGCACGTACCCAACATTCTGCACTACTTGGTAAATAAACAAACATTTCACAAGCGACTGACTTACGCGGAATTGGCTACGATCGTATTTTCCTTATCGAATTTAATTACAGCTTAATAGTATTCATCGCGTTAACATGTATTTTATGCCACTGTTCCGTTCACCTGAGATTGGTTGTTGGTCACGAGTTTCACTAACTGATACAGCAGATAAGAGTCGCAGCTATCGATCACATTTCAATAAATTATTTAAAATGTCAAGTGGTTTATGACGCGCACAACGGTTATACACGACAGTTTTCGGCCGCTCGAAAATGTTAATTTTGTTTAATAGTTTGTATTTAACAGTGCAAATTATACACATTCTACTCAAAGGATGTAATTACGTTGATAAAACAACAACGCAGTTGTATTTGGCAACATAACACAATATACATAAATAACATTTATCGCAACGGCATTTATTAGTTCGCCTTGTGGTCATATGTCTAGATGTCGTCTTCTTGTGAGCCAGTATAAAAAATAATAAGATATACATGTAAACAAAATATTAAACTGTTATATCTCCCGTAAAATCTGTGCTGAAATGTTTTGGAAATAAATACTTATGTTCAAGTATCAAATTCCAGGGAAAATACGTCGATAATAAGTGTAGTTTATGTTATCGGTGTGACAGATATGATAACTACAATTATATATGATAATGATAACAGCAATTATGAATGAATGAATGCAACTTTATTTCAACAACAACAGGCATAATGTATCAATTTATTAATTATAGTTATATAGAATTGTTGAAAAAGGTAAGTGTAATACTTATAATTACTTGGCCTATTAATCAAAACATACGTGATACTGTTTAAAACCGTTTGTAATTTTTTGACCTCACCATACATACAACATAATTCTCATGACCATTCGAGGCAGGCCGTTCTTTAAAAATAAGAAGTTAAGTTAATAATAATAAAAGGCCAACACTCGTCTTTTTAAATACCTACTCATTAAATAGTATCACATAGCATATCAAACTGTTTTATTAAATTTAACACACTTTTAAGATGGATCATCTTAAAAGGATGGATCAGTATTTCTGTAGTTGGAACGATGGACAATCAACCAAGACAACCCGGGTCTGAATCCTCTTCTCTTTCTGGTGATCTAATGATGATTAGCCTATTTCGTTCAGTAATACAAAGACCTATCAGTATCACGTTATAAAAGCCGTCCTGTCTATGACAACTATCTTTCCCCTGTCTAGTAAAAACTTACCGTTTTGCAGGACGTAGGATGAAACACGGGACATGGACAACGCCGAAATTTCAAATGACAATATACGGAATGTTTGACATAGTTACCCATATTTAATTCATCAGTGTCAGCGATTCAGTTGGTTGTCATGAATCCAAGCACTTCGTGACAACTCAGGTCGTCCTGGTAGCTGTCCCAAACATTTACTGTAGATATGCGCACTGGGCACAATGACGTATATAGTCCCAAGGGACGCCGCCCATGCACTCCAGATTTCAATTTTTCGTTGACGTAGGGACATAGCTAACGAGCTGAACATAAAAGAACTTTGCAGTTAATCCGCCCGTTATATTGCCGATGGAGCTATTTATAATCTGTAATAATAATAAGAAAGACATTTTTCCCAACTGTAATGGTTTAACAACAACGGGCATTTCAATATTTGTAAGACTATCAACACAATATTGATACTTCTGTCGGCACAGTTTTTGCCTTTCGGAGTAGCACAGTAAATTTTCAAACAATATTTTTTTTTAACTGACCATACACATCAAACATTTGTATTTTTATAAGGACGTCCATTTACGTCAGATGGCTAAATGGATCCCTGGTCCGCATACCTCGGTGGTTTATTTACAATATCACACTGGTGGCGACGGAGGAACAGAAATACAGTCCCGGCCTCTCGCGTATGTCCGCTGCGGTCTAGGAATTACAGCGTTGAGCTGTCTCGTCTCAAATGAATGACCGTGTCCGGCGGCGAAATGAACTGTACGACCTGCGGTCGATGTTATGTTTGGTGGACTAGCCGATAGACGATAAAGGTTCTCCTGTAATGTTACATATCACTGAACAAAATGTACCGCGACAAGCCGTGCATCCTATCTTCGTGCAATGGTTTGTCCATCCATATTCCGTACATTTAGGTGTATTATTGTAAGTTGTTGAATGTAGCTTTATTTTGATGTAACAATTGTTAAAACAATCATGAGTAGAAGCAGGGACTGTAGGCGTAGCATTATTCATTAGTCCGCTGCAACGGTCGGGTTGCAATCAAGCGAAAGACCAACTATTAAAATATGTAACATTCAAAACTCAGAATTCATCAGATAAGAAACATTAATGGCGTGCTTAATTATAAAATGATACCATATAATATAGATTTGACATTTGGATAACGCAATAGCTATATTGAATTACTAATGCTTTTAATGTTTGATAATGTAGTATGATCAAATCACAGCGGAGGTTTAGACAAGTGAACAATTCTGCCTTTTCCGTCAGCCAAAAATATGATCACGAAATTCGTCATTACTTCATTAATATTAAAGACGTATGAGAGTCAGCTACACTAGTTTTGACCATGACTATGAGCGTATTTACCGGATATCATATTTCGCTTACTGCGCATGTCACGAATTATGGTCACTTCTTACATAACCGAAATGCCAGTGATTTCGAGGATGTACTTTTTGTCCTTGTCTGCTCCTTGCGAAAATGTGGGACCACCGCGCTGCTCTTTGGTAGACGGGAATGGTTGACTGGCTGCATGACTAAAAACCTTGCTGCCGTAGAACACGACTTTATGGAGGATTTTAAAAGCGTTCTGCTGTTATTTGTTTATTTTATTTTGATGTAGACGAAAATAATATAATCGCGCACGCACGCAAGCACGAATGCATTCTCACTCACACGCACGCACGCACGCACACGCACACGCACACACGCACACACGCACACACGCACACACGCACACACGCACACACGCACACACAAACACACAAACACACAAAAACACAAACACACAAACACACAAACACACAAACACACAAACACACACACACACACACACACACACACACACACACACACACACACACACACACACACACACACACACACACACACACACACACACACACACACACACACACACACACACACACACACACACACACACACAAACACACAAACACACAAACACACAAACACACACACACAAACACACACTCACAATCATTCACGCACGCAGGCCATATGCACAGGCATATTCACGCGCACACGCACACGCACACGCACACGCACACGCACACGCACACGCACACGCACACGCACACGCACAGAAGGGACTAAAGTGACCGGAATAAGGAGGTTCCAATATATATGTCTACTATAGCATATACGTAATTCTCAGATCTTCTTCTGCGCGCAAACCATTTGCCAAACAGCAGAAAATAATTGAATAATACATTCACATTTCTATAATTATTGAAAACAATTAAGACGATGATGTTAAATAAAAGCAGGATGCAGAGCTCTGCTATTTTTCAGTTATTGATTGATAAGCCTAACTTTAAAATAAACGTAGAAGAATCAAACTTGATTTTTTTTAATAATTTTACACTTTTCGGAATATTGTCCCATAAATCAGGTTGCATGATTTGTTGAGCCATCACAATTGAACAACCAATTCCAATATCCTTCATCTGTCCCATCACTTTAGCGCCCCTAGCGACCAAGGTATTTTAGTTCGCGGTCCATCTGGCAGACGGCGCACGGCAAGAGGAACGCGGAGCAGAACCAGTCGTTACATATGCCGCCCTGAAACATAAGCGACGGTAACAACGTTAGAGACAAACAAAACACATAATACATTATTTTGTCACTTTCTAGATTATAGTAACATAAGTGCACAGTATTTAGTATAATAACGCAGGCCTATTCATATGTATCTTCCTCGACATACTGAATCTTTCTTTCCTACAAAATTTGAAGTTCTTGCAGTGCCAAGTTTACGGCGAAATATTCGACGTCTTTTATAGCTGTTATTCAGTTATTTGAATATAGCAGAGTATTTTTTATAGATACTATGTTTATGGACTGACGAGCGATAACAATGAGTGGACTAGTCAGTCTCTCCAGCCACCGGCGATAACAATGAGTGGACTCTGACTAGGCAGTCTCTCCAGCCACCGGTGATAACAGTACTCGGATTCTGTTGCATAAAACCGAAACAGACAAGGTCGGTTTAAATTATACAAAACTGACCTGAATGCCATTGGCCATCCTCAGCTTGGTCCTGAGGGCCGGCAGAGCGACGTGGGCAGCGAGACAGTTCTCTCCCAGGCGAGTGGACACGTTGCACATAAGGCAGGGCAAACAGAAGTAGCCGAGTAAACCTGAAGACGAGAGACAAACGTAAACGGTTACTGATTAATGAACCTTGAACTGGAACACGTGATAGCGCTTACGGTGTTTTTGAATCCACAAAGAATGCACTTTGATTTAGACATCCCCAAAAGTTAAATTAAAAGTAATGCAGTGGCAATATGTATTCGTAATACGCGTACACGTATGCTCACACACATGCACGCACGCACGCACGCACGCACGCACGCACGCACGCACGCACGCACGCAAGCACGCACGCACACACACACACACACACACACACACCACCACCACCACCACCACAACACCACAACACCACAACACCACAACACCACAACACCACAACACCACAACACCACAACACCACAACACCACAACAACACAACACACCACCACAACACCACAACACCACAACACCACAGCACCACAACACCACAGCACCACAACACCACAACACCACAGCACCACAGCACCACAGCACCACAGCACCACAGCACCACAGCACCACAACACCACAGCACCACAACACCACAACACCACAACACCACACACACGCCGTGGACCATTAACTATCAATCATGATAGACCTTGTAACTTGACCCATATTTGTCAGTCACTGAACTAGTAAATAATGTATTCGCTGCAACGCACCCGAACCTGTGTCGTGTTAATGTAACACCAATATCGACATTTCGGTCCTGTTTCTAACAACAGTCACATCTGTCTCTAACGTAGCGTGACTCAAATACAGGACACGTATAAAAGACAGGACAAATAAGTGCAATTAGCTGTAGAGTTTTGCTTTCTTTTCTGTACATGTGAACATAAGCTGAACCGGTGGAAGGATCGTGTTCCCTTTTTGCATGGAGTAATACTCAAAACATAGGGAAAGCAGGGCTTCCCAGAGAAGTTGTGATGTTTTTCGACTGCACAGGTCTGCCGGGGGCGAGATTTAAAGAGCTTTGATCCTAAAGACTGGATATCGCGGTATATAAAAAAATTCCGTTATTACAGCTGAAGTCGTTGACATTCTCTAAATTCCTTCCCTGACGTTTCACAGAAGGCGTTAAACTGATTAAACGAAAGGTCATCTACATGCGTGCATGCGTGCATGCGTGCGTGCGTGCGTGCGTGCGTACGTGCGTGCGTGCGTGTGTGTGTGCGTCCGAGCGTGTGTTTAGTTATACTGTGTAAGGGTGTTAGGAACGTTGGTCACACAGCTCCCTGTACTCACAGGAGCCGTAGTCAGACAAGCAGTCGAACACGCCGTCGTTCCAGTCACGCAGCAGCTCCTGGGGGGCGGCGCTATCGTCTGTAGGCTCGTGCACCACTACGAACGTGGTTGGCTGTTGTGTGACCATGATTTCACGTGACGCTAGTAACACAAACAGGATGGTTTGCTTATTATAGATCACAATTTGCAATTAAAGTGCTACGGATGGTCTGAAATATTACGGTTTTAATTTACTTGTGAGCAGGAGACGTACTGTGTGTTTTCGCCAGTACGTGTTTATGACAACAGGGCATCAGCTGAAGACACGTCAAAAGTGCGTCTACAATAGTATACTTGTGCATAATTAGTTGCGTCGAAATCTCAAAATATCCTTTTGATCATGCGCGGCAAATAAGCGGATGTGCCAATCACATTTAGTCCATTGGCGATTACGTGACATCCGGCCGCGTATCACTGCAACGACCTTTGGCGGCCTATACACAACAACTGCCAAAGGCGCGTCAGCATCTGTTGCAATCAAACGAGGAAAACAGTTCAGTAATTTTTCTGCTGCACATCTTTGGCCGGTCACCTTAAGAACTTGTATATTACTGTCAGGCATCAGAGATGTCGCTATCCATCAAAATATTGCTGCATCACTTCGGTTCAATGGTAAACAATACACAATATTCGTTTGTGTATAGCCAAGACGGCGGATCACCTTGTCGATCGGACACCAAACAATAAGTTTGTTTGCGATCTTACGGGTTTGAATAGTCTTGCGCCGTCTAGGATTAACAAAGGTTCATGTGTTAGTTCGTCACGCTAATACGCTTGATTCCTTTTGTGAATGTTCGCGATTTTTCAAACACGATATTTCTCAGTGCCAGCAAATACCCCATGATATTGCTTATATTACGTGTTATACAAATTTACACACTAGATTCTAATGACCACACATTGTTGACATAAAAATACATGTCATTTAGAAATGTAACTTGGTGTTAAAACATCCATTCACATCAAACATACCACGAACATACAATAAAAGATAAATAAATAAATAAATGTAATACAAATATCTAACTCGAAAATTGCCTAAAATATCCATTAATATTAATAGGTTAAGCTAAAACTAACACAGTAGTATAAAAGTATAAAACACATGTGCAAAAATAGCATTCCATTGGCTCTATATATCACTAAAGTCTATATTTAATCCCCGATAACGCAGCCACGGCACGGGGAAAGAAACTGTCTCGGAAGCGATTTGTCTTAGCACGGATATTTCTGAATCGCATGCTTGAAGGGAGTTTTTCGAATAGATGGCGGGCGGGGTGTGTTGGATCCGTAATAATTCTGTTAGCTCTCTTCCTGGTTCTTTCAATATATATACCTGATAGAGGGGTAAGTTAACTGCGACGATCTTCGATGCTGTTTTACCACTCTGTCTAGCCTGATCTGTTGACGCTGATTGATATTTCCGAACCACACACATATGGTGAATATAAATACGCTCTCCCAGTCCGAACATCGTCAGCTGGCGCAGGAAGTAGTCTTTGCTGGGCCTTCTTCCACGACTGCACCGTGTGTTTCTCCCATCCTACGTCACTAGAGATGGTGGTACCCAGAAGTTTGAAGCAGTTTTCGTTGGCTTCGCCATTGATACTAACTGGAACGCGAACAGGAGAATATATGCTTCGTTGGATGCCGGATGGTTGTCCCGTCGCTTAATGACATTAGTTCATGGTTTGTCCGAAGAGTTGTCTGTTGTGCCAATGTCTCGCGAGATCCCATCAATAGTTTAGTCCTTTGAGCATGCGCAGCAAACCAACGGATGTAGAAAATCGATGGAGTCCGTTTGACATTTGACGGGTTTCTGTTAAAGCAGCTTAACTGGATCGTTGATGTCCACCTCGAGCACTGCACAAGTAGCGTATGAATGGTTAAAGTAAAGATGGCAGGCGGTGATTGTTTTGTTTTAATGAGCGACAGAAATTATGTATGGTTGTTACACTTTGATGATTTCCTTACGTAAATATCATGGTCGACAGTTAGCTTTCAGATCAGTGACGTTATTGACATGTGGTTTTGGAGAGATCCTGGAAAGATGATAACATCAAAACAGAGACAAGTGCATAATGTATCGCGCAATCACATGAAAATGCACATTTTGAGAATCATTAAATGTTAACCATTAAGTTAACAATCAGTTTTGTTAATTTATATTTAATTTGTGACTTCAAAAAATAATGCATAAACAAATTGCACAAACGAGTAGATGCTATGTAGATTTGCTTTTCGCTAAATAAGTTTCAAAGGAAACGAGCGAACACAACGAATTGAGGCGACAACGTTGACGTTCTTGAGGGACGAGAACTACTCACGGTTTGCCACATATACTGTATGTAAGCTTGGCATTACGCTTATACTCACCGCTAAATGTACTACAGGCGATAGTTACAACCAGCACAGTTCTCAGAACAACGCAGTTCTTACAACGGAAATAAAACCGTAGCAGCCAAGCCAAACTTCGACAAATCTTCTCGTCACAAGACTAACTGTTGGATGAGCATTGTAAAAAAGGCACATTATATATATGCCTACGTAGTTGCAACCTGCCGTGCGTAGACAAATACATAAGTACACAGCACTTGACCGTTATTCAAGTGATCTTAGTCAAACAGTCTTGTGACTATTGCACAATGTTCAGCAGATGACGTCAAATTATATATATATATATATATATGTACATACATACATACATACATACATACATACATACATACATACATACATACATATATACATACATACATACATATACTTTATGTATATATATATATATTTATATATATATATTGTAACTTTGTCAAGGAAAGACCAAAAATCAATGCCCACAATTCAACATAGTATTAATATTGTCAAAGTGTTGACTTACAAATGTAGTATATTCCACCAACAATTATTCTTCTATTGTATGTTTTATGTTTCTATTAAGTAGCATTTAAATTGACGGATACTACCATTGTGTTGGCTAGCTGGTGGAGTAGCATTGTTAACAAAGAAAAATATCGCTTAGCTAGTCGAACAGCTTAAGGAGTAAAACGTATTGCAAGTAGTTATGTCGTTTAGTAACACTCGCGTACACCCGCCCGTTGAGTAAGAAACCACGGCCAATAGTTTTCACAGTTTACACTATTTTAATCTTAAACTGGTGTACATTGGTAACGTCATCTGGCGATTTGATCGCCATTATATTATCCCAGATAGGAGAAATGTCGTCTAGAAAAGCATATCGTATCAAAAACACGTAAGTAAATAACTTTAAATAACTATCGTTGTGTTTTCTTAAATAAAGCGACAATTGGAAGGTGAGAGGCCAACGGTCTACGGAAGCAAATGAACATAGAAAGGGGCGAGTGGACGTCGGCGCCTGGGAGGAGATGCACTTACAATGTCCCATGTTAGCGAATTAATGTATAGACTACTCTGAAGATGAAGGCAATTTACGAATGTCCTGTTTTATGTATTGTTTTGCTTTTTCTTTCACTACCTTCGGATATTGTTTGAGAATTATGACTAGAATTCTCAGGGCTGTCTTTGAATCTGTCAGCGTTGATTGGCAGGGTAGCAGACATGTTATGTTATGTAAATGCTAGTTGTCAAGGCTATATGGAACGCATTACTTCACCATTGTAAGAATGAACTACGAATAAAACGCCGTAAATCGAAGTCGCATTTCGATTTCGTGATCTGTTTGTACTCCTACATTACACAAACAGTACATATGATTCGCGAACTGGTAGAAATAACTTATATTTATTTGTTATCGTTATATCACAGAATTACAAGATAACATTAATCGATGCAAGTAACAGTGCCAAATGAGCAGGCGTCAAAAAAACACTAAATGTGTTGTGTATGAATGTGAAGTGAGTCAATCATAGATCAGAATATGACCTTTGACCTGCTGGCTCACAGAAATGTGGCATTAGCATGATCATAGCAGGTTAAATTCCAAACTTCAAAGCAGGTGTACATTCCATACAAATAAGACAAATCGTTTCGCTATCGAATCTCGTAGCTAATAGAAAAGTCTAGTTTTTCCCTTATCACACAACGAACGAAATGGCTTCGTTTTGGCACTTTCTTGCTATTATAAAACATGCCTCTGCCGTTGATTGTTATTCAAATATATAAAAGTGTCAAATTTACCGACAGTCTCCGCTATCTAAATCACAGCCGCTTATCTAAATCACAGATGTCGTACCCAAAAACATTGTCGTAAATAAATGTGACCGTCCAGAGAATGTTGTGGCGGGAATTATGTAGTTTCGCCGCTAAAACGACGACGCTCGACGTTGGCGCCGCCTAGCGACCAATGTGCTTTAGTTCACGATCCATCTGGCAGACGACGCACGGCATGAAGCACTGCGAGCAGATCCAGTCGTTGCACACGCCACCCTAAAACACAGACGATGACATCTACTATAAAGACAAACAAAATACAGTGTCTTTGTACACAAATACAATGTGATTATAAAAGTGTCCACTTGGAAATGGTACGATACACACGGGAGCTGTAATATGTGTGTACTGTCTAGATTTAAATTTCATTCATTTTATTCTACGTGGTATAATTTGTAATGTGTTATAGGTACATAGTGATGAACAGACAAACAGACATGTGTACTTTATTTTAAACATTGACTGTTTAACAAATATATATTTAAAATATAGTAGACATCGACTTTGAATTAAATGCTACATGCTCCGCACGGATATTTGAAAATTGAGTCAACATGAAAAAACTAACTACCAATGACATGTTATTTAAACGGATTAACTGGAAATTCACCATAATCCGCCAAGTTTGGTATGAGCGAATTAATTTACAACGATGGAAAATAAAATGTAAAATACCGATGATCATTCAACGTGAGAAAATGATGCAAGTGTTATATATATAGTTGCAACATACCGTGCGTAGACAAATACATAAAACCATTATTCAAGTGATCTTAGTCAAACAGTCTTGTGCGTATTGCATATTGTTCTGAACAATATGCAGTGTTAAAACTGTCACATTAACATACTATTTATTACTTGAAGTTTGATATTCATATCATTAAGTTTATAAAATCGGAAGTCTACAGAATATGTTTATCGACAGTTAATTCCATCAAAAAAAACCTGTCGTAAATGACATCGACGGGTACATATGGGCAATTGCGATAGACGTGGTTAATGGTCTCATATGATGGAACACGACTAACTATTGAGGCGATTACTGTTAAAAGCATGACAACAGAGCTGGTGGCGAATAAAATCGAACATTTGCTTTGAAGATGAATACTCGATTGTGTTTATATTTAAGATTAAGGATCAGGTCTGTCGCTATTTATGAGGTAGGCCTATAACGACTTGTTGACTGACGTCATTTCTCGACAAAATTAGACGACCGATGTATTGAATATCGTCCCTGATCCCGAATGCACACAGCTACGATGGCGGCGTTTCAAACAATTATTGACCACCAAGTGCATTTGAGTTAAACTAGGTTAGGCGACAATCTATTGAGCCATTGACACGTAGAATGTGAAAACTAGGTTAGGCGACAATCTATTGAGCCATTGACACGTAGAATGTGAAAACTAGGTTAGGCGACAATCTATTGAGCCATTGACACGTAGAATGTGAAAACTAGGTTAGGCGACAATCTATTGAGCCATTGACACGTAGAATGTGAAAACTAGGTTAGGCGACAATCTATTGAGCCATTGACACGTAGAATGTGAAAACTAGGTTAGGCGACAATCTATTGAGCCATTGACACGTAGAATGTGAAAATTAGGTTAGGCGACAATATATTGAGCCATTGACACGTAGAATGTGAAAACTAGGTTAGGCGACAATCTATTGAGCCATTGACACGTAGAATGTGAAAACTAGGTTAGGCGACAATCTATTGAGCCATTGACACGTAGAATGTGAAAACTAGGTTAGGCGACAATCTATTGAGCCGTTGACACGTAGAATGTGAAAACTAGGTTAGGCGACAATCTATTGAGCCATTGACACGTAGAATGTGAAAACTAGGTTAGGCCACAATCTATTGAGCCATTGACACGTAGAATGTGAAAACTAGGTTAGGCGACAATATATTGAGCCATTGACACGTAGAATGTGAAGTGGCGACTTGGCGCTGTAGAACAGCTATATCGTCACATAATATGTTTAGTGCGTCTCATTTTAGAATCATTTCACACAAAAACAACACTGTAATGACTTTTCTGTCGAGCGGTTCAGAAACATAATCAACTGACAAGGACAATCCATCGTTAAACGGAATCCTTTGCTAAATCTAACAATCTTTTTTTAAACTGCAAAAAACGCCGCAAGGAAACAGTATTCTGTGATACATCAGCGGACGTATCTAGTGGCGAGCCCTGGTGTTGACGGCCTTCAGCGTACAAGATCATTCAAAGGATTTTTAAGACGAAAATACGGGCTTATAAGACTGATATTCAAAGACACAACCGCATGATGTGTTTCAGCAACATGTCCCCGTAGGAGTGTATGTCATCAATACATAGGGGTCTACATCAATTGTAGCTGGTTTTATTTTATATCTATTTTCGACAGGTAAAGAATAAGGAAAGTTTACCTCGATTCCGTTGGCCGTCCTCAGCTTGGTCCGGAGGGCGGGGAGAGCGACGTGGGCGGCGAGACAGTTCTCTCCCAGGCGAGTCGACACATTGCACATGAGGCAGTGTATGCAGAAGTAGCCGTAGATACCTGGGAATGTGACACAGTAGTTGGAACAAGCAAACCGGCGAAATATCATGCCAGTGAGTGTGCGTGCGTGCGTGCGTGCGTACGTGCGTGCGTGTTTGTGTGCGTGCGTGCGTGCGTGCGTGCGTGCGTGCGTGCGTGCGTGTGTGTGTGTGTGTGTGTGTGTGTGTATACGTGCGTGCGTGCGTGCGCACGCGCGTATGTGTTTAGACAGAGTGTCACTTTAATAGCCAATATATTTACAACGCCTCTTCTTCAGGAAAACATAACATGCAATGACTTATTATTACAGCCATTGTGTTTGCACGAATCTTAACGTGGAGTGTTGTAAGTTTGCGTCGCCCACGCTCCATGAAAATAATAAATAACGGCAGCACAACATCGGGCTATTGAGTGGATTCTGAGTATCCGTGTGTATAGAGAGGGCATCGTTACGTGCATATGTGCGCGGCGTATTCGCAATATAAAAAGAGAGACAAACGACGATCGATTGATAGGCATGCAGGGGCTTCGTGTATATGATTATGTCGTTGTTATCTGAGAACAATAGAAAACGGTTCCAGGTCATAGGTTCGCTCCTGGCAATTATAGTCGTTCTGTGGTCCACTTAGATCAAGTTCTACCAAACGTACGCACGCGGTTAATTGACAGACGGACTGCGGATTAGATTCACCGCTGTATCGTGGGAAGGATAAATAGATAATGCATTCGACGCCTCAAACGAGAATGAGAGGTGAATTGATACAACTATCATCAATCAATCGTATCCTCGGCGCTGTTGCTAACAACAATCATACTCGTAGCTAGACGTTTTGTTACTCGACGTCAGAGCCATGGAGAGAAGACATGTATGCGTATATTTAGCCCGGGATATTTGTGCATATTTTGCCTTCTTAAATCCCTGGTGTATGAAACCAGTAGGCTACCTTTCTGCATAAAATAGTACCCAAAAGGAATCAAAACGACGGACACCCCATATGTCTATGTTTGTAACATCCATACATTAGAGGTGAGGGCGTGTTCAAGCATAGCGGTGTACTCGACTCCTGGGGACTTTAAAAGCGCTTTTCTCACCCCATGTGATTCGAAGTTTCTAACCCGGGTTCTCTCGATTGAGAGTCCGACGATCTAATCATCACTGAACAACGCGCCCCACAATTCCTGGCATAGAATAGATTTCGAATAACTAAATGAAATATGATTTGCCACTGTTTCTTTGTTTTAGTTATACACGTTCGTATTGGTCTCGATGACTGGTGGTGACCGCCGCTCAGTGCTCGGGACAACTAATCTCGGATAAGTGGTGGTGGAATATAACATGGGTAGGTGACCTCCACATGACCTCTAAATGACGTGATGCCACTATATTAACTGCACGTGCATGCAGGCACACAGCAATACTCACAGGAGCCGAAGTCGGAGAAGCAGCTGAACACCCCGTCGTTCCAATCGCGAAGCTGCCCGGTGGCGCCTCCAGCGACAGGCTGCTGCACTACGACGACGGTCTGTTGTTGGCCCTCCATGGCTTCTCTTGACACTAGCAACACAAACAAATCGATCTGCATATTCTTAAATTGAACATATTCAGTTAAACAGAATAACATAAATTTGCATCGTTGTGGCAGGTCGCATGTGTCGGATTATACGTATTTAGGACTGTGTAAGTGTTTCCAATAAGCAATGCGATATATAAAATGACGGAACACTGTTATATTTGGATTTGTCTGTTGACTACAGCTAATCTGACAATATGTCATTACCAAAAAAGTAATTGACTGTTTGTTGTAATATAATGTGCAACATAATTAATAATAATTATTATATCACCCTGTAATTCCTATTTGCCCCCACTCCGGTTATTTCTGCATTGATCCCTTTCATGTAGGATACATGGGTTTTTACAAAAAATATCGTGGCCTGTGTCCAGATGCAAGGTTCTTATTTCTAACATTTGTTATACATATACCGTATATGTTGATACCCGGGCAACTAGCATTTGCTACCAACTCTTAATTCCAAACGGACTGGATGCTTACCAACTTCTAAATAGGGCCTAAATTAGCGATATATGGTATTTTATGGTTTTAGCCTTTTTTTAAAGTATTACTTTTAAACGCAGTTGTTTTAACCCATGACCATTCCAAGTGACTATTATACTACAGTGAGTATTAAAAGCAGTGTGTTCATTTTATTTAAAAAAAACTAGAACAAGTTATAACACGAATCGTTTTTGTTGTTAAATCCACACCCCACCAAAGCGAGAAGATCACGTGGTTTACTTGTTCGATGAAAAGTCTGTATAAAAATATTATGATTAAAATGCCGCACGTCGCGCGAACACGACTGATGCATTGTATTAGTTGCAGCACTAGACTGTAATAAATTGGCTCATGAGAATTTGCAATATATTGCATATTATTTTTAAGCATAAGTAGAGTAATTTAAATAAATAAACCTGCCATTTTATGCAGGTAATGGGTCAGTATAGTGTCTTTGCACACTCCCTAATATTTGGTGTTATCCAAGCATTTCAGTGCTGCAGGGGAATGCCGATATCCTCCGTTATGATAGCACGCAGTGTGATCACTACACCGTTTCACACATGTAACACTATTATCCAGAATTATAATTAACGTGAAACTTGCTGTAAAACGATAGCTCCGGTTTCAACCAATAATAACATCATTATCGGGTTGACGTGATCAATTTATGCAGTAACTGTTACAATTCAATATATCCCAAATCGTGAATTATTATTTACACTGAAAACAACAATACTCTGGACAATTAGTGTAAGACTTGTAGCAAAAACGTACCATCTGTTTTCACAATTGATACTATAATTATTGGTTAAATATTAGTCCGTAATATTGCTTTACCTTCGGTTTGGACGAGGTGGTTGAGACAAGGTGCAGCGGCAAAGGCAGGCAGGTAACTGGAAGAACGAACAAGAAACGCCTTAATATTTTAACTTAACAACCGGGGGCGGACGATTCATGTCGTCGTCATGGTTCCAACGATGATGCCCTTGGAGCAAACAAAGACCATCCCTGGAGCTGATTCTTGGGCGGAGATTTTCGAGTAAACACTGTAACACAATGCCACGTACTTAGGCATTCTCGTTATTTGCGACCGAGGTTTGAACATCGACATCAATATTGACCAATGCGCTGCAGAAATATGTCATCCGTTGCCCAAGCAAAATAGTATCTTCTGTTTGTCTACTACACAAAACTAAGTAGCAACCATTGTAAAGACATTGGCATTCGGTTTCTGTGTAAATTGCTTGGCGGTGAGGATTAAGCGACATTTTTGCTGGTTTTCTTAACCATAGTAAGTGATCGATGTTGCGTGTTGCTGTTTTTCACAACAAGCTCATAATCGTGTCCGGTGCGATGTACTGAGCGAGCAACCTTTGTCCTTAATGAGACGCTACTTCTTTGCGGTGAAAATGGATCCGGTGGCACCACACCTCCCTATTTCTATAAATAAAACATGTTCCAAAATCGAGACATTCTTGACGGATTCTTTGTACTCGTTCCTAAGGTTAATTGGCGCTGTTGTTTTCATGTCGGAAAGGTTGACTTACACTGTTACGGGTGTAATGCGTTCCGCTTGACTAAACCGTCCCATGTTTATCTTTGTTATAAGTACACCTACGGTTATTTTGTTAACGGCCAATTTTTTCCTAAGAAGCTTGGTAGTGTAAATTGAAGCTAAACAGATCCAACAGACCTTTCTAGGCGCCCGACACAGAATGGCCGTTCGTGTTTATATCATCGTCTACCTCGTCTACCAATATGTTAATTTCGCATTGCAAGTATTATTCAGTGCACATATCTGATTGTTGGTGTCACAGCTACTACACCTGTTGAATAATAGCGTTATTATTAAAACTAGAGAGACGTTTTAACAACGATTATACTTCATCATATATAAGTAAGGCTACTATTAACATATTATGTAAGACCAAACATTCTAGTGGCAGTGCTTTGCGCGTAAACCCAAAAGTAACTTTCTGCTTTGTGCGTAAATATTTAATAGGTCTGCAATTGTCCATCTGACACCGTAGACTTCAACGAAGAAGGAGAAAAACAAGAAGAAGAATAGCACGAAGAGAAGGAAGAAGATGAGAAGAAGGAAAAGAAGAACAAGAAGAAAAGACGATGAAGACTATGAAGACAAAGATAAAGAAGAGTCAAAATAACAAAAAAGATAGATGAAAAGAAGAAGACGAACCCGAAAAAGAGAAAAATAAAAAAGAATATAAGAAAAACAACAAAAAGAAGATAACTACACAAAAGGGAGGAGAAGAAGAAGAGGTCGACGAAGACGAAAAAAGGAATACAAATATAAATGAAAACATGTTACTTTCTAATTTACACACGCACTTCGTCTAAATCCTACATTCGCGCATATCAAAGTATACCGGCACCCCACCCACTCTCGAGGTCTGACGCGTAGGGCGTCGAGACGAGTGTCTTTACTTAGGAGTACCACTGTTGACTCAGTAGAGTAAACGGAATGTTTGACCGCAGTACCGCGGTCGTGTGGGTCGGCGCCCTCGCTTAACCTGAAGTGGCTCTCTTGGTGCTAGGTTGTCCTAGCAATGCTCTAGCACGGGACCTCGCCACACCCGGGCGAATGCTCTACACTAATGGATCTCAAATTAGGGTCATGACCTCCTGCAGGTCGTTTTGCAATTTCAGGGTTGTCGTAGGGATCTCTTGTCTTCTTGGAAATGACAAAGAAAAAGAATCCTCACTCCACTCGGGATCAGACGGGTGTACTTTGTGCTAAGACCATGATCAGCCATTGACACGCACACCTGGTGCCATTGACACGCACACCTGGTGCCATTGACACGCACGCCTGGTGCCAACGATGCTACTCCGACAAAGCATCCGTGACTCCAGGGAGATTCAACTGTCATTATAAAAATTCAACGCTGAAACGCTCAGTTTTCTGGTCGTCGATTGTGTCCGACCATTTGCCTCAGTTGTGTTACTTCTATGTATCCGTATAATACATATTTCAAATAAAGACCTATCTAACTGACATATTAAAGTACCTAGTAGTTCGTTTGCAATAAATTGGTTTGGGGGTCATTATGGAGAAAGTATGTAAAAAGGGGGTAATTGTGCAAAGCGAACCACTTGTCTACACCACACACCCATGCAATGTTCCAGTCGTCAACCCATAACTATATGCTATAGGGATGGGCTGAAGATCCGGTCGAGGCACGGTGCATTTACTCTCCGGGATCAGTGTATCACTCGTGACCTAGTGATCACAATGACGTCGACCAGTTTTAATTAATGTAGGAGTAAATTAACCATTAATGGTGACATGCACCTAGTCGGTGACCACATTCAATGTTGCAATAGAAAGGTCAGCTTGACATAATGTTGTGTAATTCAATGAAACACAGTGCCACTCTGAGTCCGGTATCCACAATGTGTGCGCACTTAAACACCTACACAAAACACAGTTACATTGTTCGCATTGTGCATGTTATAAGTACTAATTGAATGCTGTTAATACTATCTGCACCGTTGTATGTATTGGCAAACCTAGCAACTCCACAAATACTACTATTCACTCTAATCGAGCAGCAATAGTTGTGATTATTGCACGATACACAGCGAGGCTTGTACAGTAGCGATCTCACAGGTCTTAGTATAGACCTCCAGGGATCATCAAAACCGTGCATATTATTTATAAACCTTTATTGAGTGTGTGTGTGTGTGGTCTACACAAATAAGCTTTAATACATTTCACTTTTCACATATTGGTTTCTCTTCATCTATAATTGTTTTACTATTTGCACAAGTGTAGCCAGGTCAAGCAACAATAACTAGTGGGCTTGTATCCACAGACGCAAGGCCCTCCTTGCGCCTGCTGTGCGATCACATCAAGTGTCTTGGCTACAGCTAATGCAGCGCCTGTGTGGATTTTTATAGATTGCGACCAATGGTTCTGTGAATGTAAGACAGGGTTTCTTCAAATTCACCGTGTGGTAAATTTTATTTACCCTAGTACAGATAGCGTGCAGATGGATTATTGTGTCTCTTATGGTCAAGCTATCTTTTTAATTTTAAAGAACCAATCCTGATTCTGGAATTTCTCGCAGAAACATCCTAAAATATGTTGATGAACAGGGAATTTGGCATCAGGGTTGGGGCTAAGTATTTGTATTGATATGTGTACTTGCACTTGACCAAATTTTACAAACTACAATTTACACGTGCGTGACCTGGGTAACGCTTGACCTTAAACATGACTGGTATAATTGTGAATTACGACGTGCTCAGGCATGACATTAAGTTATTCTAGCATAACATGTATTGCAAACTGTACCAAATTATTTCACTGAGCCGTAATCGAACATTCACAACAACGTGTAGGTGATGTTTAACCAAAACATTTACAATTATTTTCTTGTAGAGAAGTACTATATTTATACCTTGTGCTCGTTTGCTTAGGATGTCACGATATATTATGCAATGGCGTTCACACACGCGCGCGCGCGCGAGCACACACACAAACACACACAGTAACACACACAAACAAACAAACACAGTAACACACACCACTCACGTGCGCGCGCACACACGCACGCACACACACACACACACACACACAGTAACACACACAAACAAACAAACAAACACAGTAACACACACCCTTACGCACATATATACAAATACGCGCAAACACACTCACGTGCGCGCGCACACACGCACGCACACACACACGCACACACGCACACACGCACACACGCACACACGCACACACGCACACACGCACACACGCACACACGCACACACGCACACACGCACACACGCACACACGCACACACGCACACACGCACACACGCACACACGCACACACGCACACACGCACACACGCACACACGCACACACACACACGCACGCATACAAACGACTGACAACCGTGCTACTCAGTCAAGCAGGCACGATAATAATGCTTAATCTCAGTCTCCAGGTGGCACTACTGGTGGTGCATTAGGTGGTTGTTCCTCGTTCAGCCGTTGTTCCTCGTTCAGCCGTTGTTCCTCGTTCAGCCGTTGTTCCTCGTTCAGCCGTTGTTCCTTGTTCGGCCGTTGTTCCTCGATCGGCCGTTGTTCCTCGTTCAGCCGTTATTCCTCGATCGGCCGTTGTTCCTCGTTCAGCCGTTGTTCCTCGATCGGCCGTTGGTCCTCGTTCAGCCGTTGTTCCTCGTTCAGCCGTTGTTCCTCGATCGGCCGTTGTTCCTCGTTTGCAGCGTCACTGTATAATAGAAAATGTATAACAACGTGACGCTACGAATTATTGCAAATATTATTACGAGCTGCTGAATTTTAATCGAATATCTGGGAATATGTGCAATACTGGTGGTGCCACCTAGTGATCAAAACATGATTTAAATTACATGTAGTTATCTTTCACGCGGTGAAAAAAACAGTAGTCAAGACCCTGTAATATCTGCGAATGAACTTGACGGTAAGATTGGCTTGATGTTCGACCACGCATAATTTCTGTACCAGTTATCAAGCGCTAGTATACAACACGTTCACACTGAATATGTACTACATACACACATAGAACAGAAGATTGGTCCAAACCTTACTATATAATAATGTCCTAATAATGCTCCGTTATCCGACAGATGGTATACCTCTAATTACACTTGTTAGATACCTGCAAACTGCCGTGGGCGACCACCTGTTTTGACCGACCGCATTGGAGAAGGAAAGGCCCAAGATAAGTTATGTTGTACTAATAGCGTGCTACAGCTACCATGGAACTAATTGAACTAACGTATGTGTCTGTTTCATCTTCAGCGATCCCACAAAACACAGAACAAGTGTCGACCGTGGGTCCCGTCGTCACTCAAAAGACCGGTTGTAGGTCTTGGTTCCCGTCTTTCTATTAGTGGCTCTGCCTTTCTCTGCCTCAGTCCGAAGGCTTTCTTGGGGTAGACCGTTTATGGTGGGCCACACGGAGCTATATCGGACGATCAGCGACTTGTTCCTCCCGAAGGTGGTGTTTATCTCGTCTCTTTAGCGCCACGCGGGATTTCTAATTTTTATATTTCGTCCATTTTTGCATTCGTCCTTTGATCGTGCAATACATTTCATCACGTTGAGCTCATTGTCATCCGACCACGACATAGCTTAATATGTTTGCTCTGTGATGCACGTATCAACCGATTCGATTTAACGACTGCCGTCTTTAAACAATGGCAGATGTTTATATGTTGGAGAAAGTCAAAACTAAAATATTTCAAATCTCTGACCTAGGTTTTGACACCAAAATGATCTCTCTGGGTGACGCGGTTATTAAGACATGAGAAAACAGATTTTCTGCAGCTATCTTTAACAATGGTCACCGGCGCCTTCCCGGGCAACATCTGAGATGACCTTATAACCAAATATATTTATTTATTTATTTTCTACGTGTGTGCCGAAGAAGTCATACTTGTATAACAAAATTAAGTCTTCTTTTGTCACATATATTCTGAGCTAATTCAAACACGTGTGTCGTGCATGCGTGCGTGCGTGCGTGCCTGTCTGCGTGCCTGCGCAGGTGTCGTGAACAACAGGAAACGAAGTGCAGACTGGGACAATTATAGAGCTAACATAAACGTCTCACAGCTGTGTCGAACTTCGGCGTCAAAGGATTAGCAACTTGTGAGGCTAATCGTGAAAACTACCACTTATAGACATACATAGGCCTCATTTAAAAAACTGCTTACATGCTTGGAGGACATATGTTAAAGACGAACATAGAGGATACAGAACAAATACAAAGATCATCTAAGCGCGTTTAGACCTTGATTAGGTCGAACGCTCAATGGGTTGTGGCGATATTACAGACCGGACGTTTAATAGGAGACTAAATAACACATAAAATAATTCACCGTTTGGAAAACACTGTATTTTGGATTGATATTTGTTTCAATCTCAACGAAGAGAGCAAATGAATGGAATAAATAATCTACTGATAATTTCAATGTTAGAAGTGTCAGTTTGTGCAAAACAAAATTAACAGATATTTGGAAAGGCCGGGCTACACCTAAGAGAAAATATTATTATGGATAACAACATAACCTAATTATATGGGTGAGCTTAATGGTGCAACAAAACCAGAGGCTAACCCATTTTCGCGATCGGTGTACTTTGGCGGATGGATGAGCAAAAAACCTAAGGAGAATAAGAATTATTAAAAGATGCGTCTTTAGATTACGATAGGTCTACTGTATTTTCTGCTGATTTTTCGCCGACAGGGAATGGGATGGAATGGCAGTAATCTCGGTAAGACAGCGGTTTCATACTTTGAAGTGCAAAGTGCAGCGAATATACATTGTGTTAAATACCGCGATGAGTGAAACACAAACGCACTGAGGTGTGAACGCACTTGATGCACTCGGTGGTTGTTCCAGTCCATGCCTGCTCACTACACTCAAAGGGTGGCTGTTAGCGGGATGTGCCCTTCAATGTGTGCGACTGTCGTGGGCACGAGTCTATTTTAACATTTTAACATACACTGTATATTACAACAATAGTGTGATGATGTTTAGCGACGTTACAGCGATCAGAGAGTATAGAACGAATGCAAATATAAAACTAAAATAAAAAAGTCGGATACTCATAATGTATCATAAAACATACGATAAAACTACGCTAGTAAAATGATTAGCGACAATACATACAGTGGAATGATGTTGTATGTAAATTCGATATAATTTATTAATTTAAAATGTTCAATCTTCGGCACGAATCCTCAACTTAGCTCATTTATGTGCTAACATGGCAATTGTGCATATTTTGGCTGGGACAGATTTATATTTTAGTTTATATAAGCATTCACACACAACTACACGAAAACCATGACATTATTTTGTGTATTAATAAGTTAATTGCTTGTAGCCGTGTGGTTCTATTGCTTTAAATGGCAGACACGTTAATTCGTCTTGCCAATAACTCTTCATTAGGTAATTATCCCAACCTGCGTTTTCCTAAAGGTCACTAATTAGGTAAACATACTAGTTGTTGATGTCGCTGACAAGTTTCAACCGGCGAGTAGGAATAATAAAAACGCTTGGTGGATTCTAGGGTGGCGCTGTGTGTTTCTCCTAATAAGATGTTTACTCCGGATTCAGCGGCGCCTCGTTTGACCAATGGATGTGACGCACGCGTTGGCAGTCACGTTGCCATGACAACGGAAATGCTAGGGGGCCGCGGAGTTTGATGAGGCAGTACCTAGTCCGTCGTCAACAGAGCCGCTGCACGTAACCACAGCATCAAGAAGATAACAGGTAAGAGGTTTCGGATAGCTACACGTAGCAATGTACATGTATATCGCTACATCTGGAATATCTTATTAACTTTGGCGTTTCAGTGATGCTACACTGGTACATTGTGGCTTTCTTTAATTTAATACGTCGTTTTAGTGTAATATGCATATTATGTACTGAATATACAACGTAAGATTCAGCGTTGACCTCCAACGGCACTAATTACTGATGGTTACTTGTTAAATTACATAGAAATGAAGTTATGTGGCATCGACAATTTTAGATGTAATAGCGTAGGTGGTGCAACATACGAACACGTAGACTTTCAAATTTAATATTTGCTATTTTCATTTGTCTCTAACAATGTAAACCCTGAAATGTTTGCAAATGACGTGAGATTTAAACGTACGTGAAAGGAATGTCCGAAAAATTGATGGAGATTCTTGTGGGGAATAGCCAAAGAGATAAGCTAACGTTGAAAATATAGACGTAACACATTTATAAACACATTATTTAACCAGTACACGTGTACCTCCGAAATATTGCTAGTTACGCGTCTGTAACAATTTTACGACAATATCGTTATGTGTGTTCTCGCTTCAAGTTTGCAATATTTGTAAGTCTGACTGCTAGCAAAAACTATCGTTTCTAATATGACGTTTCATTTTCAGGAGGAAGCGCAGTGATGGCTCAACCACAAACTATCGTAGTGATGCAGCAGCCAATGGTTGGAGCACAAACTCAACTCCGCGAGTGGAACTCGGGCGTTTTCGGTTGTTTCTCGGACTTCGGCTCTTGTAAGTATGAATTGCACACGTGTGTGTATGTGTGCGTGCGTGTGTGTGTGTGTTCGTGTGTGCGTGTGCGCGTGTATGCACGTGCGTGCACGCGTACGTCTGTGTGTCTGCTAGTTAGACTGTGTTTGTTTGTGTGTATTTGTGTAAATGTTCTACTAATAGGACTTTCAGCTTGAGTTACACACCTCTACCCTTTCTTTGCACGGGCACAAAACATCTTGCTCAACTTATGCTCACCCACATGGTTTAGGTAATTACACTATATTGTAATAGTGACCTCTGCAGAATATGTTACGCTTCATCAGAATTCGTTTTGTCTTCTTGTTTTGTCTGGTGGATTTGAGAGACGGAGGCATAGTCTTAAATTGCCGTAACGCTGAACCAGCAACAGGCGGTGCCAGTCTCCACTCTATGTCTGTCACTAGTCGCAACATGAGGTTTACGACCAGAAATGTCCGACCGGGTCATGACAACAATGCCTTAATGGCGATGCATTAGTCTCTGCGAAATAGACGTTCTTCCTGTCACGCAACATCACTCAGACCACAGGTCTATGTTCCATGTTTTGCTGACAGTTCTTCTTCGTTGATTTATGTGTCTCTATCCACAACAACGTCGTAATTGACGTGTAGCATCGCAGATTCACTGGTGCAATGCTCTGTTTTGGTAGAGAGGATCGCCAAGGCGAGGGACGTCATAGTATTCGCTGGTGGCACTGAATGTACACACCAATTTTAGACGTGTACGTATATTCGGAAAAAATGCGATGTTGTTGCATCTCTTGAGATACCATAGTCTGTTTCCCAACAGAGCAAACATTGCCGCATACAGTTGTCCCTCCGAAAACGTTGCCCTATATTATCGTCATAAAGAAACACGTTTGGGGGCATGAATTTCAATTTTTTTATGACGGAATATCGAACGCTCCATTTGTTCGAGCAGCCATAGCAGTCCTTATAGCCTCCTATAGGAGGTCACGCAGAAACTGATCAACATA
>OZ023218.1:45782162-45839662 GCA_963995525.1 Escarpia spicata
CAACATCAGCACGTAAACACATGCGTAGCCAGGCCGCGTTTTCACGTGAAGAGTCACATTTTAAGAATCACTTTAATTAATTCCTGGGGAGGAATTAAATAAGCTAAAATGTGTATGACGGTTTACACAAACTACGTGGAGAAATATGAACAAACATCATGATGGATGTAAGGTAGTTTTTGGCAACATCCATTTGAAATGATACATGCGAAAAATAAAAATTGAGGAACCACCTTCATCGTTAAATTCCAAGCTTCGGGTGTATTGCGTAGGCGTCTGGACGTGGTGAGTGTTGAGGGGCTGAAGCTCACCAAACTCTCCAATTGCATCTCCCCTGAGACTCACCAAAACCCCTACTGCATCCGCCCTGATGAGCGCATAAAAATTTCAAACAGCACCTCTTATCAAAATATTGGGGCTAAGCCTATCTCCCGTCCCTCTTCAGCAAAAATACTTATTATACGTTTAGCTGTTGTCATGCGCATTGAGAAATTGTGAGAAATTGCGGATTAAGCTCAATCTGTTTCTCGGCCTTCATCAATGTTATGATTTTCTTCCAGTGTTGGTATTGATTCCTTCATAAACGTAACATTATAGTAAACAGTACTGGTGTTTTCCGCGTTCTGTTAAGTTATGACTGTTGTTAAATAGCCGTATATAAATATTCCATTTACAAGTCGATGTAATGTTCTCCGTATTTACGTAAACTTATTTCGGCATGACATTCACGGCGATAACGCAGAAGAGATGGAAGACTAGGTTAACATGATATTTCTGATTTCTACATCCACGAGAAGGTTTCATTAGAACTCATATATCGTCTATAATTATATGAGAGACACACTGGATTAAAGGCTTGTGGTGCTCTGTCACAATATGGCTTTGTAGAGATCGTGTTGTTGGTGGTGCCCGTGTTGTTGGCCCCACATAGCGCCTAAGGAGCAATACGTTAATCGATCTCCTATTTACGACACATTTCATTGCGGGGCGCTCATTTAACGAATACAATAAACGACGGTCGGCGTTGCCGTGTCTACACGCTGTTGCTATGTACACAAACAATGGTGTGCGCCAGCAAGCTAAGCACGTACGCACATAATGCGTCGTGAATAAACGGGAGTATGAGCTTAAGATGTGTGTGCATACAGACCCTCACGCGCAAATAAGTGAGCGCGCGTCCGCACGTGTGACGTATTGTAAGTGTGACGTATTGTAAGTGTGACGTAGTGTAAATGTGACGTATTGTAAGTGTGACGTATTGTAAGTGTGACGAAAAAAAAAAATGAGTTGGGTTAACTAACAATCCAACAACAGACGCTCGTTTTATAAATATGTTCTGGCGTTAATAGTTGTAGTAGCAATGTCAGCGATAACAGTAGCAGTAGCTGAAACAATAGTTTTGCTGTTGTAGCAGCAACCGTAGCAGTAACCGTAGCTGCAGCAATATCATTATTAGTGTAGCTCTAGCAGTAGTAGCAGCAGCAGTAGAGTATAGTTGTAGCAGTGGCGATAACAGTGCCAATAGTGGCAGCAATAGCAATAGCAGTAGCAGTAGCAGTAGCAGTAGCAGTAGCAGTAGCAGTAGCAGTAGCAGTAGCAGTAGCAGTAGCAGTAGCAGTAGCAGTAGCAGTAGCAGTAGCTGTAAAAGCAGCAATAGAAGTAGCAGCAGTAGATTTAACAAGATTTAACAAGATTGCCATCCAGAAAATTACTCTGGATGGCAGTTGGACAAGGAAGCCTTTTGGCTTATCGAGAGTCCAATACTTTTGATCTACATGTATCCCGCCTTTTTAAGGTGTGTGTCGATTTTATTTTTAAACATATTCACGCTACTAGCACCAACACAATCAGGAGATAATCTGTTCCATTCATTTACAGTCCTTTGTGAGAATGAGAACTTTCTTATATCTAATCTACACTGCTCCTTTACTATTGTAGCTTCATGTCCTCTGGTCCTTCTATCTTTCTTAACTGAGAAAAAAAAATTTCTATCAATATTTTCATAACCATTCAATATTTTCAACACTTCTATGTGATCTCCTCTCAATCTCCTGGTCGCTAGTGTTGTTAAACCACATTCTTTTAGGCGTATTTCGTAACTAAGATCCTTCAGATTTGGTATCATTTTAGTCGCTCTCCTCTGTACTCTTTCTAGCATATCTATGTCCTTCTTGCGATATGGCCTCCATGCTTGTATACAATATTCTAAATGAGGCCTCACTATTGTTTTGTACAGCGGTACTATGAATTCTTTTTTCTTATACGCTATATTTCGCCTAATTAATCCAAGGATTTGATTTCCTTTTGACGCTGCAATTCCGCACTGCTCTGAAACCTTCATATCAGCACTAATGGTTAACCCAGTAGCAGTAGTACGGCCAATTACAACCAGCAATAACATGTAACACAGTACATGTTCATGGATGTGGGAGGTGAACGCTTTTATTAGGTGTACAATTAGTATACAATTTCAGAATGCTTGTTGCCAACAGTAACACATAAACATATTAAAACATAAAATACGTCTGATCTGGGGTCAAGTCCGAGCAAACGTTAATGAGTTGAACGTTGTTTGTTTGGAGAAGCTGAACTGTTCCGTGTGTTTGCCGGGACCTTGTTTGCATGATATTTCGGTAACATTATAATGTAGTTACGTGATATGGGGAATCACGTGGTATTGGCGTGAGACAAGTGTGTCCGTACGCGATACGATAACAACAAACACGGCTTGTCTATTTTGTATAATAGGTTTGAATTTATCCAGAAGATGATGACCAATTACTAAACCACAGTGACGGCCATTGATTGTGATTGCACTTTCACGTCCCTGCCTCGCTATAAATAGTGCTGATAGTTTATGTTCATTGTAAAACGTATCGTATATTACTGTTTATCGTTCCCAGGTATCTACGGCTACTTCTGCATACACTGCCTCATGTGCAACGTGTCAACACGCTCGGGAGAGAACTGCCTCGCCGCCCACGTCGCTCTCCCCGCCCTCCGGACCAAGCTCAGGGTGGCTAACGGCATCCAGGTAATCTTCTGCATACGTTTGATGGTGTAATATAAATTGTTCTAAACGTATTACTGCTGAGACAGCTACTCCCACCAATATATGCACGGTGACAGTAAGCCACATTAGAAAATGTTGCATATAACTAAGACATGGCATCAGTGCGGGCAATTGATGTGTCAGTCACGTGATCTATTGCCTAGCAACCAGGTCCGTCAATATAACAAAATGGCTATGACGCTGTCGAACAATGCGACGTATACGATGTTGACATTCTGGCCTCAAAAAGGATTGTTCTAAAGTGAAAACAATATGTGGGAAAGACTGATATGACAGATACTATGCCGCCCTAATGACGTCACGCACAACACACGTGTAAACATTGGCTGCGAAGGCAAAGGCTGACGGAGGTCACGCGCAAGACTACGATTGTGACGTCAGATTATGGATCGGTCAAATAATGGGTATGATTTTACGTCACAATCATAAATGAGCGCATGACCTCCCACCAGCTTTGTCTTCGTATCAAACGTTCGCATGCATGCATTTACATTACCAATGAACATACATCTGTCAGATCAACGTATCCCAAACATTACCGGACAGTGAACTTTACGTTGACGGCTTTGGTACCCCAGTGAGATTGGACCGGGACAAAAAGCTGAGTGGCAATTCACAGGGTGGGGGGATCTGTGTGTACATTAACCAGCGCTGGTGTAAGTCTGTCATCGTGAGGGAAGAACTGTGTACCCCGGACGTGGAGCTATTGTCGGTGTCGCTGCGTCCGACCTATTTACCCAGAGAGTTCGGACAGCTATTTTTAACTCTGGTCTATGTGCCACCGTCAGCTAATGTTGCACGCGCAGCTGATGCAATCACTAGCTGTGTGCACCGGCGTGAGACAATGTCACCAGACTCGCCTAACATAATACTCGGAGATTTCAATAGCTGCCGACTAGACAAAACATTGCCTGTTTACCAGCAGTAAGTGACGTGTCAGACACGCGGTAGTAACACCCTGGATCTCTGTTATGGCAACATTAAGGACGCGTACAAGTCCGTGAAGAAGATGACACTCGGCACAGCTGATCACAATGTGGTACATTTGATCCCGGCATATAGAACTAAACTGCAGAGACAGAAAGCAGTGCAGAAAACTGTAAAAACGTGGGACTTGAACTCGGTCGACGCCCTCAGGGGGTGTTTTGACTGTACTTTGTGTTTTTATTGAATCCAGTTCTTCGCTTGAAGAAGCAGTTGATGTTGTCACAGACTATATCAAGTTTTGTGAAGAGATGATTATCCCCACAAAAACTGTGAAAATCTTCTCAAATAACAAACCGTGGGTGAGTAAAGAACTGAAAAACATAATCAACGAGAAGAAGAGAGCTTTCATGTCTAACAACCGCACTGAAGCAAAACGGATCCAGTGTACTCTAAAAAAGCAGATCAGGGATGCTAAACTAGAATACAAGGAAATAATTGAACGCCTGTTCCAATACGGCAATATGCGCAGGGCATGGCAGGGACTAAAAATTATGTCTGGTGTTGAGTCCGGCAAACGTGTCATACAAACCTCAGAGTCAGCGGAAGAGAGTCTCAAGTTCGCTGAGGACTTGAATTCCTTCTTTGGGCGTTTTGACCGGCATGACTTCTCACGTGAGCGTCAGGAGGCGGTGGATGATATTGAGTCTCAGCTCACTGAGGATGATACCCCAGAAACAACTCCTGATGACGTCAGTAAGATCTTCAAGCACGTTAATCCTCACAAGGCAGCTGGGCCTGACAACGTCAGTGGTCGGGTCCTCAAGGAGTGCCATGCTCAGCTGGGTGCAGTGTTCAGCATCCTTTTCAACTGGTCTCTGAAGCAGCATCGCATCCCCCCGGCCTGGAAATCGTCAGTTATATGTCCTGTCCCCAAGAAACCTGTGCCATCTGTTCTCAACGACTACCGCCCAGTGGCGCTTACCTCAATCGTCATGAAGTGCTTTGAGCGACTCGTACTTCGTCCCCTCCTGGAGCATGTTGGGGATCAACTGGATCCCCTCCAATTTGCGTATAAACACAATCGAGGTGTGGATGATGCAGTCCTCACTCTATGTCATAATGTGTACACACACCTGGAAAAGCCCAAGTCGTTTGCCAGGATAGTCTTTATTGACTTTTCGTCGGCTTTCAACACCATCCAGCCACACATTATGATGAATAAACTTGTCAATATGCATGTGAACCCACACATCATCTTGTGGGTAAACCAGTTTCTTACTGAGCGTACGCAAGTAGTGCGCTATAATGGTGCTGTTTCGAGCTCACTCTTCACTTTCACTGGTGCCCCGCAGGGCTCTGTGATCTCCCCTGTTCTGTTCACACTTTACACAGACGACTGTCGTAGCAGCCAGGAGAGAGTCAATTTCATTAAATACAGCGATGACACAGCTATCGTCGACCTATCCGGCTCTGATCAAGTGTGTGCGTGCGCTGTAGCTGATTTCACATTGTGGTGCGACAATCATTTCCTAGACCTGAACGTTCGTAAAACTGAAGAACTCATAATAGATTTTAGGAAAAATCCTACTTCTCCCAAGAGACTATTCATTAACCGAGAGTGTGTAAGGAGAGTAGATGAATACAAGTATCTCGGCACTATCATAGATGCAAAGCTCACATTTGGTGAAAATACAGCGATAATTAACAGAAAGTGCCAGCAAAAGCTGTATTTCTTACGCAAGCTCAGGTCACTCAGTGTCAGCACACATGTTCTACAAACCTTCTACAGATGCTACATAGAAAGCTCTATTACATTTGGGTTTCTTGTGTGGTACGGCGGCCTGAGTATCGTGCATCGCAACACTCTGGCACGAACAGTCAGGGTTAGTGGCAAGGTGGTGGGAAACAAGCAGACCAGTCTAGAGGATTTATACAGGCAACGGGCAGAGAGAAAGGGAAGGAATGTCTCCTCAAACCCCGAACATCCCCTGTTTCCATGCTATAAACTACTTCCTTCTGGCCGTCGCTTTCAACTCCCTCACTGCAAACTGAACCGCACTCGAAACCTTTTTGTCCCCTCGTCAATAAGACTAATGAATGAGTAACTGACCTTCGTTCCCCTCCATCTCTGCCAGTCTGACACTGAGTGAGCCTGAGATGATTTGTGAGATGATTTAACTTTAACTTAACTTTTTAAAAACTGTTGTAACTTATTTAACTTATTTAACATATTTAATTAATTTATTTATTTATTTAACCGATATAACTGTTATTACTTTTAGTCTTTTTATTTTTACATTGTGTATATTGCATGTACATTTGTTTTATATGTCTTAATATGCTGCTACACTCCACATGAATTTCCCTCACAAGGGACAATAAAGTATTGTGATTGTGATTGATTGTGATCCCTCATACAGTTCTCGCTTAGGCAACTCTGCCCTGTGTAGCTGTAGCAAAGAAACGATTGAAGGCCGGAATTTAAAACAATACGACAACATATTAGAACGATTCGCAAGTGCGGCAGACGTGGGTGCTATGCAAAACGTGATCTCATAGATTCGCCAAGTATCACTGATTGACGTTTCGTGTGTCTTTTGGTGGAGACAAGTGTACTGAAAATATTGTAAATTCACCGATGTTGCTCCCCAAATGTTCATGAAGTTCTGAAGAAAAAGATGAACAGATTAAATGCGTCATTCTGCATTTCAAGTATGACAACAGTTACTCGATCGCTAAGTGTCAGTTGGTTAGAGTCGGCATAAATTGTTGATCCATGTAGCCTTGATTAATATATCGAGATGGTAGCACTGTAGGGCTCCCGTTCTACCGCCTGGAAGATAACACTGGTTTTCACCGTACGACACTGATCCTGGTTTATCCCGAATCCGGGTAGAGAC
This sequence comes from Escarpia spicata, assembly GCA_963995525.1. NCBI lineage: Eukaryota > Metazoa > Annelida > Polychaeta > Sabellida > Siboglinidae > Escarpia > Escarpia spicata. Next base: position 45,789,063 of record OZ023218.1, read on the forward strand.
GATGATTGGCTCTCAAGCTAACAATAAAACTAAAAGTTAAATAAGAGTCAACTTACATAACTTTATGCTACGCATTGGAAACTTTGGTTATTTGTCACAAGTAATAAACAGAAAAGCTAAATCCTAATTTATTTTTGGATTAAGAATCTCGATAGCGATTGTGATTGGCTCCTCGCCCAAAATATTTGCTGCAAAATGGATTATCGAGTAGCACTAGCCTCGATTATCCGGGCGCCGCAAAATGGGAGCACCGTAGGAGCAGTACTAGATGCGTGCATTCATAATGCATGTTCTCGGCCAGACTCTGTTTCTCGGCGAAGTCACGCTGCCGGGCGAGACTTGGTTAAGCGAGACTATGATCCATGCAAATAATAATTTCTAGTTGTTCACTCCTCACCTTAATATATATATATATAATTATATGTATCCAAGTTGATTTGTTTATGTTTCAGGGAAGTGTATGTGACGACTGGCTGTGCTCGCAATGCTTCATGCCTTGTGTCATTTGCCAACTGGACCGCGAACTGAGGCATATTGGGAAATAAGCGACACCAATTGATCACCTATTATTTACCCTGGCGACCACACGAAGCACGCGTCCTGGGCCTAGTCGACTGTATCGCTGCTACGGCTCGATCGCTACTCGTTGTATCATGCCTTCACGTTGACGTCAACTACCTCATACATATTACGAACGATTCGTGCAACATGTATGACGTCACTGCGTTGTCAGTGTTAACAGCGACACTGATTTGTACATAAAGCCACTGTGATGCTTGTAATGGAGTTTTTCCGATCGTTTTTATCATAAAATCATGTTATAAAGTATAGCCAATATTATACTACGACATATTGACCGCCTAAATGGGTTTTAACGGACCATTTGTTGTTGTTTTATATATATATATAAGTGTTTCGGTAGGTAACTGTTTGCTTACATGACAGTGCAACGCCTTTGTAGGCGTCAGTTCAGGTCCGAAGCCAATATGAAGCAAACAGAAGCTCCGCCGCGTCGAAATCATCCGAACTCGTTATTCGGGAATTTGAGTGACAGCTGGCAGCGTTTGTAAACATTGAACTGTTGAAATCAGCAGTTGTTTTTGTCTCGTTAAAACATGTTTAGGCGGGCATTGTGTTAGAATGCGTATAGTTTATACTATATAATATATACAATACAAAATGAACAAGTTATATTTTCCAATCAATATCCGTATTTTCCACGATCGATCTTGTATTTTAGGTGGAGCACGATTTATATTTTATTTGTAGGACGACCTAAGATTTGTATGTACAAGTAATAATATTTTAAAATGATTGGATTGTCGATTGTGATCTGTTGATACTAGGAAAAGTAGTTATGTTTCCACTTGCCTTTATCGGTAAAAATGTCTTAGTACTTACACATGTGTATAATAATGAATATGTAAAACACGTCATGATTTAGGCTAGACCTGACGTAAATTAAATTAAGCTGTTTGTGATATTTGTAATAAATAGTTCTACTTATAAAGAAGCTGAATATTGTTGTTCTTGTTTATCTTGGAAATCATCACACTAGCCCCCTTGTCTCTAGCCCCCGTGTCTCCATCCCCCGTGTCTCTAGCCTCCGTGTCTCTAGCCCCCCGTGTATCTAGCCCCCGTGTCTCTAGCCCCCGTGTCTTTAGCCCCCGTGTTTCTAGCCCCCGTGTCTCTAATTCCCGAGTCTCTAGCCTCCGTGTCTCTATCCCCCGTGTCGCTAGCCCCCGCGTCTCTATCCCCTGTGTCTCTAGCCCCTTTGTCTCTAGTCCTTTTGTCTCTAGCCCCTGTGTCTCTAGCCCCCGTCCTTATAGCCCCCAGGTTTGGGAATTGAGTGTCAGTAGCCCCTTAGTCAGTATGCTGTTGGTTTAACACCCCCTTCTTTCTAGATATTTCTAATTGTAGGTGGAGTTAATCATTTGAAGTCCCATATAACTTTCACACATCAATTATGAGGTGTTGGAATCGGAATCGGAAGTGTATATTTGACCCACATATAAAAAACGTACAGTTTTCAAAACAGAAATATGTACAGCTCAACTAGGAAATAATATGTGTTGAAAAACTAGCAGGTAATACATACATGTATTATTAGCTAAAACGTATAACGTAAAAATAGAACAATAATGATTTAATGTATGGAATAACGAGCTAACACTATCCTAATGATGGGCCGTCATGATGCTGGAGAAAATCTAAAGAGGGGTCAGAGAGACTGCCACTAAGACCATTATTGGTCGCTCTCGTAGCAGCCAACCCCAAAATTGTAATTTCAAGTCACTTAAACACTTTCGAAAAATAATAACACCATAAGTGCACAATGTCGAATGCAATTAGGGGATGACAAATATTTCAATTACGTTACCAATAATTGATGACAATATCTCAAAGAATAAACAAGTTTACTTCATTTAGAATCTAGTAAATAGTTACAATTACATTTGACATACTAATTACAGTACTGATTTACCGAAGTAAAGAAAAAACGCAGTGTATTATTCATTGATTATTAAGAACGTCCACATATATAACAATTGGGCAAAGAGCACTGTTCTCTGTAATGTTGTAAAAGACATAGTTTGGCATAACTAATAAATCCTTGTAAACTATGTGTTAATATCTGTTTTTCCTTATGTGATGCGCAGTGTTGTTTATTTGTAATGGAATGTCATACCTTATGCATCGTCTGGCAAAGTCACGTTTAGCCCTATTTGTGTGGATGGTGTCTTGTATTCATGTATTAATGTTGTAAACATTCCTATTTTAAGTAAATGATAAGTTTTGCAAATATAGTGGTAACGTCATGTGTACATATTTAGAATATTGTTTTAATTCCTGGAATTGCAGCATGTCTGTTACTTTAAGAATTTTTAGTTTCTTGAACCGGGGCTCAATATGTGTATTATGTTTACTTAAGCATATTATTCTAATTGTTTTTTTTCTGTGCATTGATGATTCTATCATTAGGCCATCATTTATATATGGTAGCAGTAATGAGTTATACAAAATAAATTTTATATTTAATGACAAAAATGGTTTTAATTTAGAACATTTTATTTAAATATTTTTAATGAATGTCCTAGCTTAGGTTTTCTTGCAGTGTTACACCTACAAGATTAAAGGTTTGAACTCTTTCGATTCTGATTTCATCTATCTTGAGTAGAAAAGGATTTACTTGTTTACTTGACAGTTTTTATATTATGTATTTAGATTTCTTTATATTTAAAGACAGTTTATTTATTTTAAGCCATTCGTTTAACTTGTTTAATTCTATATTTAATTGTTGTTCGATATATTTAGGACATATTTTTAAAGATTGGACGGTAATAAATAGAGTTGTATTATCTGCTTACATTACATTACACATCTAAATGTCTCACTTGACTTAGGTAAGTTATTAATGTATATTAGAAACAGAAGTGGGCCTAGTATCGAGCATTGTGGCACACCTGTGAAAATAGCTACCAACCTGTTAAAAGCTCTGTCCTAAGAGTTAAGGTAAATCCTCTACATAAAGCTTGTTTGATGTGAGCAAAATCCAATTTATCTCAAACGTTAAAGCTAATTGCCCTGGTCCAGGTATAAGCTATTACAATAATAATAATACTATAACTTCTATTACGCCTAAATCCTTGGAAACCAAACTCAGAGGCGCATCAAAACAAAAGGACTGGTCAATCTCAAAATCCATAAGCAGTATTCCAGTTGTCAACAGATGGGTCAAGTCGCTAGGGAGCTATGGTGGATAAGCTAGGTTGTGAAGATAAGTTTTTTAAATGACGACGGAATTTTTTAATATTTTCAACTGATCTAACACTAAGAGGGAGCATATTCCAAAGAGCTGGTGCAGCTACAGAAAAAGCCCTAGTTCCAATGTTAGTGTTGACTCTAGGAACAAAAAGTAGGTCAGAACTAAATGATCGAAGCTGGATAGGTTTTCTTACAGGAGTAAGCAATGAATGCAAATAAGATGGTTGCTTACTGGACAGTGCCCTGTATGTAATGGTACATATCTTAAATATTATACGATATCTTACAGGAAGCCAATATAAAAACTTTAAAAGTGGTACAGAGCGAGAAAAACGAGGAGATCGTGTAACTAATCTTGCTAGACAATTTTGGACACGCTGAAGTTTTGTGATATCCTTGCTAGCGATATTATAAAGGAGGGAATTTCAAAAGTCAATTAAGCTGCTAACAAGCGCTGTTGCAATAGTTTTAGCAACAGAAAATGACATATACCGGCGAATACGGCGAAGATCACGAATATAATAAAAACAGCAACGACACGTTTGAGATGTGTGTTGTCGGAAATTTAAGTTACTATCAAAGATCACTCCTAGATTCCGCACCAAGGTTGCTGGCATGATATACTGATTCAAAATACGCGTAGGGAAAAAAACCATCCAGTTCTCTAAGCTGTATTGGAGTACCAATAATGATCAATTCAGTTTAATTTGTATTTAATTTCAACTTGCTGTCAGTCATCCAGTGGAAGATATCTTGAAGGCAATAACTAAGTTGGTTAAGGGAGCGATTTGTATCCGGAGTAGCCAACGAAATGTAGATCTGAGTATCATCAGCATAAAGATGATGATCCAAGTTATATCTTTGTATAACAGAGCCTAGTGGCGTGGCGTCAAGAGTAGAAAACAAAGGCCCAAGAACAGAACCCCGGGGAACACCAAATAAAGCCGGCAGCGCAGCTGAAAAGCAGTTTCCAATCTTTATAGTTTGGTAACTATTAGTCAGATATGAAGAAAACCAGCTTAGAGCTGTGCCAGATATGCCGTACCACTTTAATAGGCGTTCAATGAGAATGCTGTGATCAATCGTGTCAAACGCGGCAGAGAGATCTAGTAAGGTAAGTGCAGTCACTTTACCATTATTAATGTTCAAGTTAATGTCATTATGAACCTTTAAGAGGGCAGTCTATGTTGAATGAGACTGTCTATGTGCTGATTGTGACACATTAGTTAGAAAGTCAATTACCCCCACTTTTAACCAAACAACAAACTATACATTGTGGATTTGTGGTGCCCGTTCACACATTTCTAGCCAATAAGGAAAGGATATATTTAGTTGCTCTGCTTTAACTGGCCTGAGTTTCGTGTTGAATTTTTAGTCACGTGCATAAGCAACATATTTTTGGGATATGGGGATAGACCGGATTAAAGCACGGTGGGTACGGATGAGTTTCTTGTCTGAAAAATGCACACATGTAATGGTTCTTTGCTGCAAGACAACGTATAATTGAGAGAAGAGGGTCAATCAATTATTCAGCCCTGAAATCTTTCCCGCCTGCTTGGTTTTGGGCTGTGGCGTAGGACATTTATAGAGGGCGAGTGAACTAATGGAACATGGATGGAATGTGTGATGTCAGCGATCACCGACCTATCATTGTTGTCGTACTATTCTTTGCGTTGAGATGTATCAGGAATCTCATTAGGAACAGTTGAACAAAGAATAAACAAACACATGTATTCTTCTTGCCTTTGACGTATTGCTACCGTTTTCAACAACATATATTTATGAAGGAACTTTCTCTACTTTGATACTTATCAAGAAGACAGTTGTTTTGTCAGTTAAGAAAGAAAGAAGAACTACAGGACACGAAGCAATATCAGTGAAGGAACATTGAAGACTAGATACCAGAAATGACTCATTCCCATAGAGGACTATAAGTAAACTGAAGAGATCATCTGCTGAGTATGTGGGTGTTAACATCGTGTAGTATGTTTAAAAACAAAATCGACGGCGATGATGATGATGATTTATTATAGAAAACTATGATATAGTACTTTCGATATTTGATGCACATTTGATACATACAATGCTATAGTTTCTATAATGAGGGTATTAAGCCACGAGTGGCTGATGTTCCTTCTCAATACATGTAATGCATACAGTGTATGTAATTCCACGGTGCTCGTAGAATAATTTAACAAAACGAAAACAGATTGTGCAATTGAAGAAAATAAATCAGCAACGCAAATCACAGCAGTACTATTGTCATGAATGCAAGCATTAGATTACAACAATGAATGTTAATTATATAATTCACTAATATTATTTACTGACAAAAATCTCTTGAATTGACATTTAAACGTTGCAGGTACAATCCACTTTTGATGTTTTATAGTGTTATATAGTTCCTTAGCTTAACACCTCGAAGTTTAATGGTTTTATATAATATGTTGGTTTTAGAAATCGGTACATGCTATAGCCCTGCTTGGCGTGTCCTATAATTGTTGAGTTCGTTATTTCTAATGAACATCCTTGTCATAACCGACGGAAACATATTCTTGACAATGTTATACATGTACAGGATAACTGTGTATTCATAGATTTTTCTTATTGGTAAAATCAACAGCTTCGTGAAGAGTTGGTCTGTGCGCGCTCTGTACGGAGCTGACATAATTAGACAAACTGCATACTTATGTAATTTGATTAAGGAACTAAAATGTGTGTTACAAGCTCCTCCCCAAACTTCGATGCAATAAGTTAGATACTGATACAAAAACGTACATTATAAAGTCACAAGGGATGATCTACTCAACGTTTTCTTGCTTTACTTTTAATTCCAACAGCTTTTGCTATTTTACATTTTATGTACTGCATATGAAAAGACCATGACAGATTATAATCTATTATAATTCATAAGAACTTTGTGTTTTCGACTTGACTAATTTGCAGTTAATCAATAAAGATGCTAGCATGATTAGATACCTTTTATTTACTGACTTGAAAACAATAAGTTTTACTTATATTTAATGAGAATGTATTATTGGTTAACCAAATAACACATTTTTGCAGTTTTTGATTCATAACAGTCTCTAGCTCACAAAAGTTGTTACCATTAACAAACATAGTTGTATCATCTGCAAATATGATAGGGAAAATGATATATGATACATTAACAATGTCATTAATATGAATTAAGAATAATAATGGCCCTATTATTTACCCCTGTGGAACACCACAGCATATAGGCTCGAAGTTCGATTTTACATCGTAAAATAAAACATACACCCTTCTACTGGACAAATAACTTTCAAGCCAGGCAAGTGCTTTTCTTCTGATAACAAAATGTTCTAGTTTATTAAGTACTATTGAATGATCAACTGTGTCAAATGTTTTACTGAAGTCAAGAAAGACTCCCAGTACATAATCACCATTGTTTATAGCTGTAGCTACTTTATCTACTAGTTGCATAAGACCCATGTTTACAGAATGCTTCTTCCTAAATCCAAATTGATAATCATATAAAATGTTTATAAAAGTCATTAACCAGTTATACATTATTTTTTTAAAGAATTTTTGAGACGACTGGCAAAATCGATATCGGACGCTAATTGTTTACGATCGTCTTGTCACCTCTTTTCTATATCGGGATCCTGGATTTTGAGATCTTTAATAATAGTTTCTCCTTCATTCGCTTCAATACGTGAAATAAATATTGATGCACGTTTCAATGTTTGATATACATTGACGGGTCATTGCCATTTGGGCTAATGTTTTCAGCCAGTGATGATCCAATATTAACATAATAGTTATTGAAATATTCGACAATTACCTTTTTATCGGTTGTTAACTGATTGTTAATAATCATCTTCGGAGATTGTACTCACTTCTTATTTTATTAATTATTTGCTTAATGCGTTGTCAAGATTTAAACAGATTCGACTGATTTTGCTTTAACAAGTGTTGATAATGATTCCTTTCATATATTCTTAGAATTGGGTTGAGCTTCAGCTTGTATACCTTATAGTTAGTTTCATTAGCAAGGGTTGGTGATTTTTATAGTAAACAAATAATTAGTTTTTTACTTTTATGGAGGTCTTCAAACCGTCTGAAAGCCATGGTTTTCTATTACTGTATTTTGTTTAATCTTTACCTTGTGAAATCAGTTAGAATAATGCAAACTCTGAATAGAAGGCAGCGTATGCATCATTTGGGTCGTCAAGCTCAGAAGTAACAATAGACCAGTTTAAATAAGAACAGAGTTCCATTTGTTCAGTCACTTTACTAAAGAGAAAGCGTGAAATGACAATAACTAAACAAGTATTGAACAGGTTGAAATGCGAGTGTGTAATGGTTCCGTTTCTAGTAGCGCATGCGCACTGGTATAAGGGACCGGTTATTATGCGGGAGCAAGGGACCGGTTATAATGTTCTCTATCTCCCTCCGAGTCTTTATGCTACTGGATAAAGGCTGATAAATGTTTATTGACTATCCCATGGAGTAGTCCTTGTGCCAGGTAGGCACGCTGGTCGCTCTGGTGGGTCGTCGTTGACCAATTGCTGGTGCTGGTGGTTCCACGTCAGGCTCCGATGGGGGTGGAGATCTCGGGGTCTCTGGGGCTGGTGGTGGCGTCTGGAGGATAGCGCGCCTCGGTGTGTCTCGTCCTGGGGTTGCAGGCGTGACTGCAGCGGGCGGTGTCTTGCGCTGGGGTGTTCTCACTGACGTCAGTGTCGGTGGAGGTGTGTGCCCCGTCTGCGTCGCGGGTGTCGCAGGGTCGTTATCGAGGTCAGGTAGTTGCGGCGTCACGACGGGTGTTGGTACGGTGACGCGGGTTGCTAGGTCGTCATAGATCGATCGGGTTGGCGGCCGGTCGTAGTGAACTGGGCTGAACTTGCGCAGGAATTTCCTGTTCCGAAGTGTGACTCTGCCCGATCCGTCAATCTTGATCGCGTATTGGTCGTGCTGACGTACCTCAACGATACTGCCCGTCTTGTCCCATTTGTTGGGGTGAGGTCCTGTCTGGTTCTGTACGCGGACTAAGTCCCCTACCGCGAGTGGTGGAAGGCGTTTAGTGTGCTCCGCCCAGGTTTCAGCTGTGCGGATGTGGCGTTTACGGAGGGCTTCCTCCCTTGCTTTGAGTGTCTCATGCCAAGTCTCATGTGGTCTGTATTTCCCGGGGATAATCGGGATGAAATCGCGTGTCGGGCGGCCGAAAACACACATTGCCGGGGAGATCTTTGTGTCAGGGTCGGATGTGTTGCGATATTGTAGTATCGCTATCTGCACAGCGTCAGTGTCCAGTTCTCCCTTCGGACCGGTGTTGTCGGTGATGAGTCGTTTCATCGTTTCACCCCAATCTCTGCACGACAGTTGCTGTGGGGGAAGGCCACCGATGATAGGCGGTGGTGTACGCCCCATCTGTGCAGGAAAGACCTGGTCTCGGTAGAGGTGAACTCCGGACCCCCGTCCGATGCGAGCTCTTCTGGCGTCCCGTACGTCACGAAGGCGCGACGTAAGTGGTTGATGAGGCCGGTGGCGCCACCTGTCGACTGCGATATGATTGGCCAGTTTGAGTATCTGTCCACCGTCACGAGGTAGTATACGCCCCTGTGTACGAAGAAGTCCGAGCACACTGCCTGGAAGGGGTAAACGACCGGGATCGGTGGGATGGGCGGCGCTCCAGGTTGTGAGGGTACCATCCGGTGGCAGTGTTCGCAATTTTTCCGAGTGGTGCTGATGTCGGCCGATATGCCTGGCCAGAACACAGAGGATTCTGCACGGGCGGTCATCATCGATACGCCCTGGTGGGCAGCGTGTAGGGTGCTCAGTACCTCACCGCGAAGTGAGGGAGGTATGATAACCCTGTCCTTGTATAGGATCACTCCGTCTGTCGATGTGATGTTTTCGCGGTACTGGTGATAGTCGCAAATCGTCTCTGGCATCTCGATCTTCGAGTCGGGGATACCGTCGGTTGCCATTTCCTCCAGTGTGTGCATATCGACGTCGCTGCTGGTAGCCTCCCTGACACGGTCCCATGTCACTGATCGCAATGATTCGAGGCCCGCGGCGCACCATGTCAGGTTGTCCTCCTCGACGTCGTCGTCGTCGTCGTCATCCGGTTCGACTCGGCGTAGGAGAGATAGGACGTTGGTGTGTATGCTGGATGGTAGGTGGTTCACTATGGCAGCATTGTCGTCTGGTAGGTTCATGAGTGATGGTAGCGCGGTGCCGACCGGCCTACGTGACATGGCATCTGCCGCCTTGTTCTTCATGCCTGGGACATGTGTGATGCGGAAGCGATAAAGCAGGGTCTTCTCCTTGAGGATCCTGAGGCGGGGGTTAGGTATGTCGTTAAGGGCTCTGTCCGCAAGGAGTTTCAGCAGCGGCTTATGGTTTACCGCTACGATCAAGTTCTCGCAACCCAGCACGAAGTAGCGCGCCTTGTCCAAGGCGTCCGCGACTGCGAGGGCCTCGCCCTCTATGGGCGCGTATCTGGATTCTGCTGCGTGTGTAAACCTGCTGCCGACCAGGGTTATTTTCCACCCGTCGTTGCAGCAGAAGGGTCTGATTGGTGAGCATCGGCAGTGCTTTTGAAATAGCCAGAATCCAATGCCCTCCTTCGACCAGTCTGTGGCGATGCATGTAGGCTTGGTCTTTTCAAAGATGCGGACGCCGCGCTCGATTTCTTGAACGATCACGTCCTTCGACTCGCGGAATATGTCCTCTAACTCCGGGGACCACGTGAAGCGTTCTCCATTTTTCAGGAGCTTCCGGAACGGATGCATTCGTTCGGCCATGCTGAACGCGTAGGCCACTTGATTGACCAGCCCGAACCACGATCTGACGTCGGTGATGTTACGCGGTTGTGGGAAATCGCGGATCGCCTCCAGGTAGCGGCTGCATGGTCGCACGTCAGTCATGGTGATCGTGAAGCCTGCAAAGTCCGCTGTGGGTGCGCTGAAGACGAACTTCTCCGGGTTGAGGATGATTCCATTCCGGCCACATATATCCAGCCATTGGACCGCCTGGAAGTAGCTCTCCTCGATCGTATCTGACCATAGTAGCGTGTCGTCCACGCACTTGGTCTTGTCACCAATGTCCGCGACGATCTCGTCGTATCGTCGTGTATAACCATCGCCTGACGCTATATACCCTTGTGGAGCCGATAGGTACCGGTAGCGTCCCCATGGAGTGATGAAGGTCGTCTTGTGGCGGTCGTCCTCGTGTAGAGGGACACTGTGGTAGCCGTTCCATGCGTCGAATACGGTCTTGCGTTTCCCGTTAGGTATGCGTCTCGCCTGGTGGAACGGGGATTGGGTGTGGTGGGTTTCGCGGAACGCATGTTTGTTCAAGGCCTGGAAGTCGATGGTGCGTCGCGGCTTGCCGTTCTTTTTCGCGCAGATTACCATGCGGTGACACCATGTCACCGGCGTACCGATGGGTACTTCCTCTAACACGCCGAGACGAACGTCCTGGTCAAGGCCTGCTTTTACCTCGTCTTGCCAGTGTATGGCCACGGGGATGGGAGTGTGATGGGCAATCGGCGTCGCATCCTCATCGAGTATAAGACGTAGCGGCGGGCCAGTCATTCTCGGTAAGGGCTGGTGCGGGCACGTATTGAAAGTGCTCTGAGCGTATATTCTGAGTAAGTGTTTCTGTAAGGTTTCTCTGTTAGCCTCGGTCGCCGGCATGGGGAGTGTGGTCGGCTTGGTCGGCGGCTCTGCACGTCGCGGGCAGTCACACAATTCAGAGGTCGCTAGGTTGACCTCCCCGAGTGTTGGGAACTTGTCCGAGATCATGCCCAGGTCCACGCAAGCTGCGCGGGAGAGGAATATGCGGTCCGAGGTGTCCGTCACGTACGCGATTTGGCGCGTCTCCAATCTCCGAGTGCCACTGTTACCGGCGAATCTGATCACCACAGCTCCGAGAATACGAATTCCCTTGTTGTTCGCAGCCTTCATAGTCATGGATACGGGTATGAAGTCCTTGGTATTCAGGCCCATTTGTTGGGTGACTCCAATGCCGATCAGGCAGCTCTGACAGCCCGTGTCGGCCATGACAGGCAGGGATACTGCGCGGGTGCGTTTCAGGAGGTCAAAACCCAGCGCTTTGTAATCTTCGCGCTCGTTGGTAAGAGTTAGGTTGATGTACGGCTGCGGGTTGGACGCGCGTTTCGTCCATTTATCGCACATATCATCGTACAGATGGTGAGCGAGGGGGAGTGTGCGTAACCCGTCGCCCGCGCTGTCCATGGTGACCGTGCATAGCTCGACGAAGGCTGCCGTTTGCTCGTCATACAGCTCGTCTGTCTCCTCAGATGGGGGCTTAGTCGGTCGTCCGCTCAGGCACGCCTTGTCGAGGTGATTCTGGCGGCCACACTTCTGGCACTTTTTACCATACGCGGGGCACTCGGTGCGTCTGGTGTGCCACAGGGGCGTCTTGCCGTGACCCACCTCGCCGCAGTAGATGCACACCCCTTTGGGCTTGGCTTTCGGTTTCTCCGGCCTGGCTCCTCCCCTGTTGCGGACGTTCTGCTGTTTCCCCCGCCGATACGAACTGCTGATCGCATCCGTGTTCTGAGGGTCGAGTAGACGCGATGCCGAGCGTTTTCCAGACTCCTTGGCCTCGATATACTCAATCATGTCCTTTAATGGCATGTCCTGGTTCTTTTCACCGAGCAGATCAAGTTGTATCTCTTGGTCTGCGATGCCGCGGGCAATCACATTGCGTATAATCTCTTCTGTGAAGTCGTTGACTTGATCGTACTCCGTCTTAGTGCACTTCATCTCGTACTTGCATGTGTCCGCCTGCCCCTTGATACGGGCGTAGAACGACCGGATGGGCTCCTCGTGTCCCTGCCGCATGTTAGACAGGGCTACCCGAGCTACCATAGTGTTCTCCGCTCGGACGGCGAGTGCCTTCATGGCGGTGAGGACGTCTTTTTCGTCACTGCTCATTAGGCTCTTGCCCGCTGCGCGAGTGAGGTCTTTTCTCAACTCCTCCTCGCAGCATTCCAGTAGTTGTGCGACTATGTCGGGTCCAACAAGTTTAGTACCCGTCTTGTACTCACCCCAGCGGGTTATGAAGTATGACCAGGCCTCGCCCGTCCCGGCCAGTGCTACGGAAGGACGCTTGAGTTTCTCCATCTTCGCATTCGCGCCCAGCGCCCGGGGGACTGCGACGTGCACAGTGGCGTGTACACTCAGCATAGCAGCCACCACTGCCGCCTCTGCGTGCGTAGCCGTATAGTCACAATCCTCGATCGGACACTCAACGTTCACAGGCGCCATCAAGTTGTTTAGTTATAAATAAGAACAGAGTTCCATTTGTTCAGTCACTTTATTAAAGAGAAAGCGTGAAATGACAATAACTAAACAAGTATTGAACAGGTTGAAATGCGAGTGTGTAATGGTTCCGTTTCTAGTAGCGCATGCGTACTGGTATAAGGGACCGGTTATTATGCGGGAGCAAGGGACCGGTTATAATGTTCTCTACAGTTAACATTAAATAGACTTGCTGTAAACCTTGCTATGTTCTGGTCGGCATAAAGCCTCTTAGCTATGTATTGTGGGTTTACATGTGTTGAACTACGATTATTGTCAATATAGAAGACAGGAAAATTATCTGATATATCTGAATATAATATGCCAGGACAAGTTTATTCGCTATTAATAGTTCGATTGTTAATAAAATTGTTGCCAATAAGTGTGGCAGATGTAGCAGTTACTCTAGTTGGTTTGCTAATTAATGGAATATATGACATAGTATATATACATTCAAGAAACTCGGAGCTAGGTACATGTTTATTAACATACAGTACGGTGATATTTAAATCACCCATGATATAACATAAGCAATTATTGTTCTTATAGTTATTCACCATATGGTATCTTGTGATGCTATAAGCATCGACATTGCTTTTCTGGAGCCATGTTTCAGAAAATCCAAAACGAGTGGTTGATATTAGAAAATAATGTTCAAATTGTTGATGGTGGCAAGGCAGATTTATACCTCAGAAGGGCGGGATACATAATAGAGGAATAGATAAAAGGGTTGGACTTTCGATAAGACATAGGCTTCGTTGTCGACTTGTCATGTACAGTTAATATTCTGGGTGGCATTTTGCCAAATCTCTTATTAAAAGAACGCAAAGCGGGCGTGTCGTATGAGCTTGGCTTATGAAGTGAGTATAGCGGCGAGTCCGATCATTAAACATCTCAGTCCCTCAATTACAAGCGCATATTTCTCACTAATGCAAAATATAAGGTTTGGGACTTCAATGTCTCACTGGTTTGCTTCTCAGAACACGTATGCATACATCAATTGATCGACTAAGTCGCATACAAGAATTGTAGCGACTGTGTTGCTGGTCCATATTATGGATCTTAGTCGGAAACAATCAAAGGCACACTAATGCCGCAGACAAGTTACAACCGGTACATCAGATATTAACTTGTGTATGGGTTCGCCACAAGCTAAGTTGGGTACATTGACAGTGGACCATTGTGGTGTCGGTGACCCGGCCAAGTAGCGATTGACCAATAGGCGTTCCATACACAGGCCATGATGTCAAGGCGACGGAACAGCCAGCTTACGGCGTCAGTGGACATTTGACCAGTTTAAAAAGCAGTTGCTACCTGGCCGTCGTCAGTGTTATTCCAAGTACCCACGACATCCAGTAGGTCGAAGGTAAGGCGACACGGACATCTACGGACGTTGCTGGATAAGGAATACTTGCTTGTTTCAGAAAGATTTCATTGTGGTTTATTTTGTATTCAATATATAGACTTTTTAATACAATACGCGTACTATTTAAGGTACGATAACGATTTTGAATGGATATAATTACGATAGATTATTAGTAGTAATTTATGCAGATTTGTAATTTGTATGTGAGTAATAATATACTGGCTCTCAACATTGGGGACTGTGTATCCCTCGTGACTCTGAGATCTCCTTATTGTCGGTCTCGCCTCAATTTACTATGTAAAGGAACCTCTGGGGACGACAAAAACGCTGACTAGTTTAACAAGATTTAATAAAGCAAGATTGTCACCCAGAGAATTAACTCTAGATGGCAGGTGGACAAGAAAGCCTTTTGGCTTATCGAAAGTCCAACCCTTGTATCTACAAGTATCCCGCCCTTCTGAGGGTTGAACGTAGAACATCCTAGTTGAATGATACCCCATAAGACCATTACATTGTAACCACAATAATACAAACTAGTCAGTTAATAGAACTCTGCCGAGCGTTGGATACAACTAGGCAACTAAGCAATTAGGCTACGTGTGCAACTAACAATTATGAGTCAAGACATTATATATGCGTACATAAAACGTACATTTAGTTACCACGGTCCCCAACGTGTAGTCACGATGTCAGCATTATGTTCAGCGTTATATTAATTCTCGTCACTTTGATTGGGGTCAACAGTGATCATTAACTAATGAAAGATAGGCCAACTTGCAGCAAGACCCACAGCAATGGCAGAAGAAGCTCAACCCGTGCCTCAGCAGCAGCCCCAGACAATCGTAGTGCTGCAACAACCCGTGGCTGGAGGTGGGCCGCCTCAACTCAGGGCTTGGAACTCGGGCGTATTTGGCTGTTTCTCCGACTTCGGCTCTTGTGAGTAGCAACTGTATTATTGTCTCTGAGTAATATAGTCGTAACGCGGCAAGCAAACCGGTGAAATGTCATACCAGTGTGTGTGTGTGTGTGTGTGTGCGTGTGTGCGCGTGTGCGTTTGTGCGTGTGTGCGTTTCTGTGTATGTGTGTGCGTACGTACGCGTACATGTGAGTGTGCGTGTGCGTGTGCTTGTACGTGTTAGTTTTGCGTGCGCGTACGTGCGCGTATGTGCGTGTGCGTGTGCGTGTGCGTGTGCGTGTGCGTGTATGTGTGCATGAGTTTGCGTTTGTGCGCATGTTTTCCCCAACATATGCGTTGTCTAATAGAAGGAGTATACTAATGTCGTTTATTGTCCGTTGAACAAAACTTGGGAATTCGCTGAATGTCAGTATTAGTTATATTAAATTGCAACACTATTAATTATTAAATTTTACAGGAGACACTTGTTGGAACGTTATGTGGAGTAAATATACTGATTTACTTGTGTGTAACTCATTTCTAGCTGTTCAACTATAAGCTGAATCTGTTTCAGTGTAATAATAAACTTGCTTGGTTGATTCTTGAACACACAAGCCGGTTTTAATTATAATATCTGACATATAAGGCAATGTGTTGGCGGTGTCACTGTTGCAGCAATATGTGGATCAAAGACATATTAATAAAAGGTGTTTTGCTTATTTATCCGCCACTAGTTGGCTTTAAGAAACTGTCCAGCAGAGCAGGACTTGTTATACAATCCATGGTCCTACTCATTACCGCATATGAGTGGCTTAATACTCCCTTCTCAAATGATTTAAACTTTTTGATTTCACGACACATTTTCGAGTGTTGCGGTCGTTGTGGCACACCAAATAAAATTGTATCACGTCGGCGTGTATTCTACTTTCGTAACTCGCTAGTAATAGGTAGGACGGGAAAATTACTTTTTTCTACATGAATGAGCAAATGGTATCTAATTTTGTGAATTTAAAATCATGCCAAAGTACCAAGTAGTTTACAGAATCTTTCAAACAATAATATGAATTATATCTTAAGTGTTATACTGAAAGAAAGTCTTCAAGAGCATTCATCGTGTGTTTTATTATGAAGGAGATGTTAATTGTTTTCAAAGCATTTATTTTAAATATGTCATAAACCATAACGTTGCACTACTATATCTCAAGTACACGTAGAATGCACTCAGACGCATCTCGCCGACGTTTGGAGAGTGATCGCTCCTGAGGTCAATCATTTCTTCTCGCAATTTCCCAGAACGCTCCGTGGATGAGTGTCACAGATTCTTTTGATATTTTTTAACTGCTCGGGTCCAATCCTAGCCCGTACCATTTCATTGCACGTTGGTGCAATGTTTCAGCGTTTATGTGTGCACTGGTTGTTTTTTCTCTAGTAAGGTTACAGATGACTCCTTGCCCCATGTCATACACTATAACTCGGGTTTACACAAGGGAAATTTGCTCCAAGTACTGCTCCGCGAACTACACGGCGCAACTGGTGTCCTCGTCCAAGCAAGATGGGCGTTTGGTCGAAAGGTGTCGCTTTTCCTGTTCGGAACTTCTTCACGGATAGCGCAACTTCAACAGTCTACTTTCTCCTCAGTTGTCTTTCCTATCACTCGTGTCATTGCTGTTGTCTCTGTTCCCGTACTGCAATACAGGTCGAGTTTTCTACATAGCGTACATTATGCAGCTGTCTAGACTCCTGCTGTATACGCTCAACGTAATCAATCTCTCTGAGTGCGTCATTTTTAGATGGCCCCGTAACGAAGTGAATACAATGTTGACTCGATACGTTTCGCTGACCCGATACCCTTCGTTGGCTTTGCAAGGACGCACGTATGCTTTATGCAAACATGCAGTACTAGTCGTGATTATGTTGCCACAGTCTAAGAACAACCAGGGCATGGTGAATCAGCAAGCTATATATGGCACGAGTCATTACGGCGCGCGACATTTAACGGAATAACAGATAAGCTCTGGGTGCTTAGCCACCGTTGCCACCAACAGACTTTTCAGCACGCCGTTGCTATGTCAACAATGGTCGTCGTTAGCAAGCCATACATGCACAGCATGCATTCACATAAATATCCATTTATACATACATGGACTCACACGCACGAACGCGTGTGAATGTATGCGTGTGTATGTATGTATGTGTGTGCGTGCGTGCGTGCGTGCGTGCGTGCGTGCGTGCTTGTGTGTCTGTGCCTGTGCATGTGTCTGTGTGTATGTGTGTATGTGTGTATGTGTGTATGTGTGTACGTGTGTACGTGTGTATGTAAGTATATACATGTGTGTAGGTATGATCCTCACCCTACACTGCTGGTCTTCTACACTAGAAACCAGGTTGGAATCAGAGCATGGCGCGTACACTCCCACAGTTAATCAATATACATGACGTCAGATCGCAATTGCAAAACCTACACCCTATTTCATGTTAAGTACTGTTGATTGGTTCCCAGGTATCTACGGCTACTTCTGCATACACTGCCTCATGTGCAACGTGTCAGAACGCTCGGGAGAGAACTGCCTCGCCGCTCACGTGGCCCTCCCCGCCCTCAGGACCAAGCTGAGGACGGCCAACGGCATCGATGTAAGCTTTCGTCAACATCTGGCGGAGTCAATCAAACAATTGTAAACACGTCTCGTATGGGACACTCACTGACCATTTAAAAAAAATGATGTGTGCCTCGAACTGGAAACCAATATATTTTCGGGAGCACGTTACTGTATGTGATCGAATATTCTTCATCGATTTGCTTACACCCACAAAACGTAAACCCATAGTGGTACCCCGTAGTGAATGGCTCACCACTTAGTTAATCCACGGTTAGGTAATTAAGAAACATGTTTATAAATTTATCTTTGTGTTTGTATTTTTTATTTACAACGCCAGTTGGTAGATCAGAGGCCAAATGTCCAGGGGTCGAATGCACATAGAACGACGAGTAAACCTCAGCAATTGGGTGGACACACATCGGATTGCTTTCAACGTTTGCGTATTAATAAATGCATGCTATGACACAGCTCGCCAGGTTGGTACCAGTTCATCAGTGCAACAAGCACTGCTGTAAACAAACAATTTAACGCTGTCCACGCGTTACTGCACCTCGACATCGAGCAAAGATTTTACTTGTTTCTCCTTTTGTTCCAGGGAAGTGTTTGCGACGACTGGCTGTGCTCGCAATGCTTCATGCCTTGCGTCATCTGCCAGCTCGACCGCGAACTGAGGCACGTTGGGAAATAGGCGACACCAATCGATCATCCAGCTACAATCCTGAGGCACTTCTTGTGGGCCTAGACGACTGTAGCATTGCTACGGCTCTATTGCGCCTCGTTGTTCTAATCTTTTCTTTGAACTGGACTGCCTCATTAAAAGAGATACTTACTTTTGTAACGTAGACTGGTGTACCCACCACGTGACTAACTGCTTAGCAGCAGGGTCCGTAAGCTTACAAATTAGCTGCCGCACAAATGAATCTATCGAACATTAATTTGTTATGCATTTGGTTAATATTCTGGCCCTAAATGTTTTATTCTCCGCGGCAAAAACATAGCGCAAACGTATGCGGGAAAGATTGGTCTAGAAGATCCCATGCCGCCTCATGTAGACATTGTTGGTAGGCCAACGCTCGACGGAAGTCATTATGATTGTGGCGTCGGTTTCAGGATTCGCCAATTGCATCACTGCGTTGACACTGTCTCCAGCGATATTAATGTGTACATAAAGCCAGTGTGATATTCTTAAATAGGTTATACGTATCAAGATATCTGCATAAATTATTTTCTATAACGGATCTATGTTTCAGAAGAAGTACGATTGTTGATTGATAGGGCGATACATGTATTACTTTGACACAAAAACGAAATACAAATTGTTTTAATATTAGGGATGGCGTTGCGGGCTTTGGTGTAAGTTGATGAGAACATGGAGATGCTGACTTCAAAGATCCGTCATGTGGCGCCTCCATTTGTCACATTTGAGCCTAACTGTGAACATTTAGTAGAACCTGTACTGCGGTTGCAATATGAAACAATAATTATTAACACAGCTACATGTTTAGGTCATACAAAAGTAGGATAACACAAGTTGATGTGTGTTCTCTAAACGTGTCCAGCAACCTTTGTGCATAACATTAATGATTTAGCGTGAAATAAATGCGTCCGATCAAGACTGGATACCTGTTTTGTGCAAAAGCTGAATGTACACTAGTTTCCATTGAATAATTGCATGAGCATTTTTAGGGGCGGTATCAAAAGTTCGTAAAGTCCTGTCACACACTGGCACACACTGGTACGCACTCGCATACAAACATACATAGATACATACATACATACATACACACACATATACATACATACATACATACACACATACATACATACATACATACATCCATCCATACATACATCCATCCATACATACATATATACATACATACATACATACACACACACACACACACACACACACACACACACACACACACACACACACACACACACACACACACACACACACACACACACACACACACACACACACACACACACACACACACACACACACACACACGTGACGTAATTGCCTTGGGAAGTCATGCTCAATTCTCGTAAGTCTACACAAAGATCAGCGGCTAGATCTCGAGAGATTCAAAGCGACGGATTTTTGTGTGGGTCGAACAACGACACGGTAACTATACGCAATCATGCACATAAATAGCCTTAATATGTAGTTTTTACACAACACACACACACACGCACGCACACGCACGCACACGCACACGCACGCACACGCACGCACACGCACGCACACGCACACGCACGCACACACATACTCACGCACGCACGCAAACACACTCATACACAAGCTATCTCTTGATTATAATTATATACGAACAAACCCTCCACCACTACTGATATTCGTGACATTCTTTGCGCATTGCTAGTTTAATTGAGTGTTTTCGCCCTGGTCGATTGCTCTCTTTGTTTCTGAGAATTAAAATTAATCACTCGATGGTGAATTCATAACCACTCAGCTGTATCGAATCGCGGTCAAACAAGATATAAATAATTAATTATGACGCAGGCGATTACACAGCGATTTCTCGGACGCAGTGACGCAATACGTGTCCAGTGGATCCCTAGGGTTACGGCATAATAATACAGCCTAATTTACAGTAATTCTGTAACTTTGATTATGTAAGCTCCGCCATGTGGCGCCACCATTTGTCGCATAGACGAGAGCCTGGACCCAAATAAGTAGACGTTGACGTGACGAAGATGATTGCTTACCCTAATTCAACGTATATCATCAAATAAGACTAAAGTTGCTTTAGTTTAAACTAAGCATTTCAACCAACTTTAAACTTCGATTACATTGACACTAATCGCATAATAAATTATAAAAATAAATAAATGACAAGCTGAAACGTTTAAGTCGCGGATCCAAAACGTATATAATACCGTATCCTGTACTAAACGTTGTTTACACCTTTATGGGGTCAGCACACTGTCACTTTTCCCATTGGCGACCATGTTAATGTTTTGTGTGATTATAAGAAAACGTGACCTATAAAGTTTCTTAAACTTCTCACCTGCTGTTATTATCATCTCATTGACATGCTGGTCGAGTTTAGTCAAAATCTCATATCTCTAGCTCTTGCAAAATGCCTGTATGTATGACACCCGTCAATATTTACAAATGGATGCAGGCAGTAATACGGCTACAGTGTCAACTAGCCAAATTGCTGCCAGATACCCTTCCGCTTAGTAAAATCAGCTAAAAAGACACAATTTTACTGTCAACAGCTTCAACGATCACATCTAGAAATCTGACTACTCAGGTGCACTTATGTCAGAGCAAGTGAATATTATAAAAAGTCATTTCTCAAAAATATACTGCACTTTGTTTCGTCTGTAATCAAGCAGGAAGTCCAACAGTGTGCTAACCCCTTATTTAATGCTGAGCTCAAGCGCGGCCGAACTATGAACTTTAACGGGACTACGACGTGTTTGGCGAAAGGCCAAGTCATCAACCAATCGAGACGAACTATCTCATAAGTGTGACGACGTCACAAGTACTGACTACGTTTACGTTGACGTTGACGTGACTATTTTGTGAAA
Organism: Escarpia spicata; assembly: GCA_963995525.1. Lineage (NCBI taxonomy): Eukaryota > Metazoa > Annelida > Polychaeta > Sabellida > Siboglinidae > Escarpia > Escarpia spicata. The sequence continues at coordinate 45,810,570 of OZ023218.1, forward strand.
TGTTACTGATGTTTTGGTGAGCGTTGTCTGAGTTTAAACCTCTGAGCTAAAAGTTCATCATCTCGTGATTAAGCCCAGAACAACAAACCCTCCCTCTCTCTTCCGTCTTATTCTGTGTCATGTTCGACAGCATATCGGTGTGATGAGATTCCCGCAACAGTTGGGGCGTCAGCGCTAACAAATCTCCACCAGCACCCCCTCCCCCAGCCCCCGTCCCCCAGTATCCGTCTTCATGACCGACAGCAACGCTGAGTAGTGAAGCTCCGGTTCGTCTGACCAGTATTAAACTCGTTTCGACGTTTATTTTACGATAAAAGCTACCACCAGCTACGTTGGTGGTTTCGCATAATTAAAATAAATGTGTTCATGCTGAAGTATGCACTGACCGTTTTCATGAAATGTAAACAAATATGTAAATAAAAGATTGCTAACCAACTGCATAACAATGGCTGAATAAAGATAAAATCCATGAATTAATCCTATGTAAACGAACATTACGTAAACAAAGCAAATTTATTAAAAAAAATTAACTTAATTTTTTAATTATTCGTGAAAGACTGGTGTTTGAAATAACAATTGTGTTTGCAAATGAGAATAATAGAAATTAACAATTGTAAAATTTGAGAAGAGAAAATGAAAGACAAAAATTTGGAGAATCCGGGTATCGATCCCGGTACCTCTCACATGCTAAGCGAGCGCTCTACCATTTGAGCTAATCCCCCGACTGATATAGAAACGACGTTCTTGAACTATTTATGGTAAAATAATTTGTTCATACCATTTTAGTATTATGTTTTCTTTATAGGTTTACATATAATGTATATATGTATATACTATATTCTCAAACATCAACTAAAGCTTCTTTTATATATAAATGATGTTCTTTTATTAATAAATTGGTGCTGCCACCTACCGGACACTGCAGTGCAATAAACTGAAGCTTTAACGCCTTTTTATGACAGTTGCTGTGTAGGCCTATGCCTAATCGCCGAATTGCACGTATGCACAAGCAGTTCATTTCAAATGTTGTATACATACGATGTCTTATAGTAAGCATGTTGGCCACATCATATATCAAACTTGTCCCTCGTAATTGTGATGGGGGTAATGCGAACAAAACAAATCACACATGTGATCACTAGATGGCAGCACAAATACAAGTGCCTTCTCGTTTTGGAGGGAGTTTCCAGCTACTCCCCCACGTACAAAATGCATGCCCTTTATGATTGGTTTGATGTGCAAAAAAAGTTGGGTTTAGGGTTAGGGTTGGGTTGAATGCTAGGGTTAGGGTTAGGTCGAAGGTACTTTTGACAAGATTTGTGTTTACATGTATTTGTATATGGAGAGGTAGCCAATACCTATCACCTATCGATTATTGTCTATGCCTATGGAGACTAGTTAAAGACCGCTACCATTGTTTGACCAAACTTGTTAACATATGAACAACAATAACACCGCTGCTGTATGGAAGCATCAAAGTTAACAACCAACAATTACTGCATTGACTTAGGCATAAAGTTGTTACAATATATGCTTAAGATTGATACTTTTATTATATATAAAAAAACTATGTATTAAAGAATACTCTGGTTTTATAAGGTTAAAAGGAGATCGACAAATAGAAGCCTTAAACTTCTGAACGAATGTCCGTGGGCTGAGATTCATAGGGTTCAAACACGTCCATTCCCCGCTGAGGCAAAATAGTCCCGCTTACTGGAAAAGGGTTCTGCTAAGTGCAGGTGGAGCTTTTTGGGAAAACTTGAAGGGGTGCAATTGTTGGGTGAATTACACACCCCAAAAAACTCGCTACCGGCCTGGAATAATTATGAAAATATTTCTAGAAGATATATTATCGGATAAGGAAGGTGGAATAATTAAAATACACGAAATTACATCAGTGGAGGGACGATATGGATTATATATTAGAAAGTACACCTTCTAACAGAGTATGGAACTATGGAACAGAGATTGAAACATAATTATCTAATACAAATGAGACGTTTAATGGACTTGATCCGTGTAGTGACTGACTGCTTGCACTGTAGTGGGTCTTGGCAACATAAATATATATGCACAAATACGGTTTGCCAAAACGTATCAATGATTGCAAACTGTTGACATTACTGTCTAAGATTCCTCCCATCTCCGCCGTATACAATTCACGTGGATTACCGAAACTAGTCTGACCCGGCGCTGCGTCTAAACAGCGATTAAACCGGCGATGACATATAGGGTGCTGCGCGTAACTGGTTATTTTAAATATCATAAATTAACGGGTGCGAGATTGACGAAAACAGGTAATCATTATTGCAGCCGAGTTGTGAACGCGTGTCTTGAATGCGCGACAAATTGGGCGCAATCAATCGTGCATCCATGCGTGCACGTAGTTCCTGCTCATCCGTGTCTTGACGCTACGTCTCTCGAGTGTCACCGCGTCTGTTCGACACGTCCCGTTACGTCATTTACGTTTGATGACGCTCCAAGCGTTAAGTGCAATTCGTCCGGAGGTGTTTCGCATTTGGCTCACCCTATAACCGCTGGAGCACTTCTATTGTTTGTCTGACAGCGATTGACAAAACTGAGTTTGTTAGTCAGGTCTACCCGTGGGTCCAGCCTCGGGTGATGGCCCCCGACTGAGTCACAGCCAACATGACGTCATGTAATAGCCATTCGGATACAAAAACCTGATGATTGCAACATATACTGCAATTCTTAAAGATGTCACTTAAGTAGAATTTTCATTTTAAATAGGAGTACATTATATAGGACGTTTTATTAAGTGTTTATAAAGACACTGTAAATTGTTGTTATAATACTTGGTGTATTGTTAACTGCCTTTACTATGTTGTGTCTAACGCATTTTTTTTGCAAATTCATGTTTGAATCTGGATATATACAGATTATTTCTTTCACGTGTGCAGTGCTGATGAATATTACAGATGTGTGTGTTTGGAAAAACCATTGAAGTAGTAGGGTAACAGATTGTTAATTAATTTATAGTAAACTTTTAATTGTTGGATTTTATAAATGTCATCCAACTTTAGCAACTGAAGTCTTTTAAAAATAGGACTTATGTGAGCATTATATTTACTTAAGGATATTATTCGTATTGCTTTTTTCTGTAATTTTAAAATTCGATGTGCCTGATGACCCCATAAAAGTAAGCCATAATTAATATAATGGAGAATAAGAGCATTGTACATAATATATAATGTATTAGGTGGTAAAAAGTTGATTTAGTATGCCTATTGTTTTATATATTTGATTTGCTATTTTGTTTGTATGACTCTGCCAGTTTAAATGGTTATTTATTGTGATGCCTAAACAATAAATAATTTACACATTCAATGTGTGCCCCATCTATTTGTAACATAGGTTATTCTACTTTCTTTTGAGGCATGTGAAAAATCATGAATTTAGTCTTTTTGGCATTTAGTGACAGTTTATTAGCATTTAACCAATTGGTAATCTTTGTTGGTTCTTTGTTAATATTTTCACTTCGCATTTGGCCTTCTGAATCGTTAAATGTACTTAGAGAGAGAGAGGGGGGAGGGTCAGTGTTAAAGTCAGACACAGAGAGACGTAGAGACATAAAGAGCAAGAGAGTGTACGAGTGAAGACTAACAGAGACGGACTGACAGAGACAGTGTTTTGTTGCGAACGTTCAGTGACTTTCAATCAGTGGCACTACGTGTGTTTAAGACTATACCGGTAGACACGGCTTTTCGTCTTTACGGTCTAGATGCCAGGCTTGTTAATCATGGGCGTACATAGCTTCCAATGTAATCGCTTATCGACGCCTTCAAATATTCCTATACTTGTAACGTTTTTGAATTAATTTTGCGTGGGGTCGTGAATGGGAATGAGCGGGTACTTGGAAGTCCACCTGACTGGTCTACGTGAATAGCTGCAGTCGGGGTGAAATGTCGACATGAATAAATAATAGAAAACATCCTACAAAAAGCAGCTATAAACGGCGAGACAGGAACTACCGCGAACGCCGTACTTGTCACAAAGTCAGACTCCCACACAGGCAATCCTTGTTGACTCACAGTTGTATGATCAACATTTTATTAGTCTCACAATGACACAGTGAAATAATTTACAGATGAAACATTCTTTCAAAACACTTTTATGAATACACAAATGAATCTAACAAATTTCCTTTTCAAAAAATGAAACTACACCGTAACAAACCTCAAGATATTATAATTTAATATATGCTGTAGAGATGGTTTTGTTTATACATTTGGAAATTTGCATAATTATTTTAAATATTTAATAAAAAAATATATAGTAAATATAAATATTGTACGAGGTAAGCCGGATATGACAATATGTCCGCATGAATGAACACAAAACACACGTCCCTGATTCTTCCACATACCTCGACTCCATCAAACCGTCGCACCTTGCCCTTACCTGGAGGCGCCTACGGGGAATGAACCTGTAGTGGTTCACCATCAACCTCCAATCGGGGGATTAGCTCAAATGGTAGAGCGCTCGCTTAGCATGTGAGAGGTACCGGGATCGATACCCGGATTCTCCAATTTGTTTTTTCTCTTTTTAAACATATTGTTTTGTCTACTTTCACGTTGGGTCTCATTTATGTTACAGTTTCATCTACAAATCATTTAATTAATCTAAGAGACCTTTTTTTTATAATAATTACAAAATTGTAAATGATTACGTACTGAAATGTTACTTTTATTGACGTAATTGTTATATAGTGGGAATTTTTGGGTGTCAAAATTCATCCATTGTTATGTTTGTCGGTGTCAAATTTATTTGTTTGGATTTTGTGAAAGCGCCGCCCACTAATGTAATTGTCAACGTCTAGATAACAGTGCCCACATGAATTATTGTATATATTTTAAAAGCCAGTTTATATTTTGAGTGAGTAAGAAATCTTTTGCAACTTATATTTGACTTACTTTCCTGTTTGTTATCCTTATCCACCATATTAAAAAAGCGTTATGTTTATTCTTCAGTAATATTACTAATTGCATTTATCACAACTGCGTATCAATTAATCCCGTGTAGCATTATTAAAATACAACACATTGGTAATAAACCGATCTTGCCACAGATAATATACTCTACAACGTGTTTTCCGAGATGCTGTTAACAGAACTGGTCAAAACAGAAGTAAGACGGAGACAGAGTCAATAGAACCAATTATGATTAATACTGTTTCGATATCGTTTCTTATAACCAGCATCATTCGCACGCGTAACCTGTGTGTTGTGTTCACCGATGACGTATATACTTCACGTTGCCTGACCAGTGACGTTACTCGGTGTACGTATGCATTATTTTTGTTTTCTTAACAAAATTATATAACTCTTCGCCTATAAATATTCAGACTTCACTCCGTCACGCTTTTGCACATGCTAAACCGATTATTCATCTTCACAGGGCGGGTTTACACGAATCGAATGCAACACATTTAATATTTGTTGATTGTATAATTGCCAGCAGGATGGATATGTTTTAAAATGCAATATAATATATACGAGAAAGTCGGGCTACACAATACAAAATGTTGGAATCTCAATAATCCAATTGTTGTCATATTCTCCTCTAGCCCAACCATATGTGGGTGTTGCTCTTGATGGCAATATTATTATGTTTGGTTAAATCTACCTATCTCAGATTTAGTGGAACTTTTCACTTTATGAAATCTCCTTCTTCGCTGTCGTTAGTAATGTATTTAAAATAACATAATTTAATATGCACGTCGTATAGTGTGACTGATAACGCTAACTATTGTTGTATGAAAACAAGAACATGTTTAAAACTACCATAGAAACAACGATGACTGCTAAGGTGTTCGCGATATCTCACTGCGTGGACGTCGGACCTGACCGGGGAAATCTTATCCTGTCCGGAGGATTTTTTAGAACCTCAGAGCAGCTGTCCGGTGAAGTAAAAACTAAGTTACAGAGGTGGTTAACGAGAGGAATGGCAGTATCAGTGACGGTTGATTGCACTGTGAACGGTTTACACAAGCCAAGTCATTACTATTGTAGTATTTTAATGAGAATGTTAGTCCATTTTCGTTCACCATAGTTCCAGCCCGTTTCAGTCTCCTACCGTTAGCACAATTATAGCGACTACAATGTGAGAACAATACGCCCGTTTACACAAACGTCTCTTCCTCAGCTGAATAGCAATTTACACCCGTTCTCAGTAATGAAATCAGAACGCACAACTGCGGCCGTGTGAACATTTTATCGGACGGAATATAGAACTTTGTCGTTACTTATTCATCATATGAATTTACGTGTATTATATTTTAAACATTATCCGATAAAAATGGACCAGTGTATCACGAGATCTTTCGGCCGACTGCCGCTGTCACGCAAAGACCTGCAACGAATTTAGCGCGTATTTCAAGCAGTCTCGCTGCGGGTGTTCTCATTAGCATTACTCCGTCTAACGACGTTGTATTCAGCGCCGGACCACGATCCGTGCCGACAACAATGGCACTTTTCCTTCGGTGTTGAGTACGGTTTGAATTGGAATTATAGCGGCGCATATTTAGCGACGAGATTTTCTTATTGCACCTGGGAAGTAAGAGGGACTGAGGATAGTCGCTGATGTGTGAGAAAGTAGACATGGACACAGGAGCGTAGGAACTGTGATGTTGCAATAGAAGACAAGTACAAATGAACACACGAAGAGATAATGGTTTGCAACAGAAGAACACGCACGTGTGACCACATTAACTCGTGCTTGCATGCTTAAACGCGCACTTGGGATACGTACGCCACTTGGGAGATACTCGCACTAATCAACGTTATTAAATATTTAATTATACTACATTAGTTTTAATAGCTGCTATTTCGATTTGTTTTCCAGCTATATTACATGTGTGCAACAGGTAGGGCCTTCAGCTCTGATGTAGACCTATGTTGCGATGCAAATATGTACCTGAACATAGTTTTGCTCGTTAAGGTAAAACCTGCACACAGTAACTTAAAGTGTGTTTATTCCTGCAAAGACTAAGAGTGTTTACTTGTAATTGTGCATTGACTGATATATTCACCAACCAATTACTCCATTTAGACTATTCATAATGCGCTGTTTACACACGATTTCGACACGCGCCGAGCCCAGCGCGCTGTGACACCGCCGCCTACCATACCAGCCGCGTCTCTCGACCGCCGAGGCCACGCCTCCTCATACGTCATTGTCAGAGAAATCATTAGCCAGCCAGAGAGAACGCGACAGAACTGTTATCTCCATATGAATGGCAGCTATCAGGGCCGTGACGATGACTCGACAACAATACCTCGTCGACTCGGCTACTGGCAGCAGTAGAGGGACATTACCCTAACGATGCGGTCCGGCCAAGACGCGTGCGGGTTCCTCAGCGCTCCGGATTTGACACTAACACGTTTTTAATGGCGGTTGGGTTCCATTTGGCTGTAGATAGTCGGAACCAGCGTGTTGGCAGAACGGGTGCTGCCAACGGCAGAGAGACAGCGAGTGCCAAGTCCGAGGGCAGGTACCGGGGGCTCACCGGGTGAGACCAGACCATATCGTTGGATCTGCAGTTACATCTTCAGCCGGAAGCGGTCTGTGCTAACTGGCGCGAGACTGGATTTGCATGTCGCCGGAAGCGTTTCATAAATAGAAAACACGTTGTATCGTCAACGGAAGCATTAGTGTTACGAGGCGATCGCGTGCATCGATTCCACGCGCGATACGCTCGGGTCTGGGCACGGCCGTTGCGTTACGTAACGCGTGTGGTGAACGGAGATGCGGTCAGGGTCGTTGGCCCTAAACACGAGCATCTGCACTGTCTCCGGACGAGTGACAACCGAAGTTACCACACCTGCGCCGTGTCTTGGTTGCGCGCTTCCGATCGGCGTCAACAACAACAGTTCCGACAACGACCACCATCGGCATTAATCATTCGCCATTCTGCAGCGGCATTCCGACAGCGAGTGCGATACGCGGCCGTGGAGCGAGCAGTTACTGCGCGGACGTACGGTGGAACACAACGACCTACACCGACTGCGGGGCAGTGCCTGGTGTGTATACCTGCCTAGCGCCCACGAGACGTTGACTCCGTGTAGTTTCTCAGACGTTCGTAAGCGCTCTCATTATACGCGTTCTATCCGCGAGTGTCAGTGTGGACTTCAACAGTCGTGACCAGTGTTGTTGTTCACGCTATGGCTGCGGCTACTGTTTACCCATCACCACGGACATAGCCACGAGAGAAACAGAGTCATCGCCAGTTACAGCAGAAATTATTTATAACAACCTCAGCGACACAAAAATGCATAGCGCCTAAGGGAAGGGCCACTGCGAGGACATATCAACTAGTCGTCGTCGCTGTTGTAACCATCTCGGACACAACAATTCAATTCCAGCGGATACGTCCCTCAGCAGTATTTCAACTCTCGGATTGCACTAACTCGAACGAGTACTGCAGAAACACGATTTGCCAACAACAACCGGCGACCGATGCCAACTTCGACGTGTAAACGCATCTCTGACCCTTGCTGCCCGAACCGACTCCGTCGGCTGAGGTAACACCGCACTTGTTTTTGCCCGTCTCCGGTACGTGTTGACAGATTGTTGAATAACTAATGTCCATCAGCTGCCAGAATAACGTGGCTTATCTATCAGTGCACGCTGCTTGCTGCTAACGTCTGTCGTCGCCGAGTAATCATAGGCGTATTACCGTAACCCTTGCGCCAAGCGGTGTAGTTGGGATCGTCTGTCAGAAGTCAGACACCATCGGGATACGTTACAGCGTCGCGTGTGTACCGCAAGTTATCAGTTTAATATACCTGCCGTCGACACGAGAAAGCAGTGATAGCTAAACTATTATCAGGGCAACGCGTTGACAGTGTGAGGCAAAGTGACGAACATCTATACGCGTCGAACCTGGGAATTCTACGTCGTGCAGCGCTGTTGTTGTTTTCTTGCGAACTAAGGAACCGCGTGTGAGAACTGGGAAAGGTTTGTCGTTGGTGTAGCGGCAAGCTGTTTGCTCGAGCATGGCCAGGACAGAGGTGGTGGTGATGGGGGGAATCGCATTCAGCGTGGGGTTGTTGCTGGGGCTTGTGCTTCATCTCCCCGGGGTGTCCTTCCCTCGCGGTCACGGCGACGGACGGCAGGCGGGATACCCATCAGCCGAGACAGATGTTCGCCGTCTCGCCAGTGCCCGACCACCCGCTGCGGGAACACTGAACGTCACGGGTCGTTTGACGGGAAATCATCAACCAGGGGTCGATCAGGTTCACCGGACTCGGTTCGACCCGTCTCATAAGCCTAATGATGGAGATCACACGGATACGCGACGTAACGCGACCCGCTGGAATGATACGAGTAGAGACAACGGCGTCGTCTTCTCCAGAATCATCGTCGATGGCGTCTTCTGGAGCAACGAGATCGAGGCCATGGCGCCGGTCGGGTTCAGCGACAAAGACGTCGCCAGGTGGCGTCGCAAAACGGAAGCTGCGCGTGTCGTGTCGCTCGACACCGGATGTGGAATGATGCAGAACCGCCACCTGGTGTTTGACGATGCGACGCATGCGTGCGCGCGGTACCGCATCAACGCGGACCAGATACAGGGTGACGTGTTCTCGTTCTATCTTAGCCGTCTTCTCGGCGTCGATAACGTGCCGCCGGCCGTGCTGTCGACGACCGAGAGGCGGCGCCAACTGTGGTCCGGCGTTGACAACCAACTGATCGCGGCGCAGTGGAACTCCGCGCGAGCCTTCGTCATCACCCCTTGGGTGGCGGGACTCGAACCAGCGTTGATCCCCCCGAATCTACGCCCGGACAACCGGACGTTCCATCCTACCCCTGAGGTGATGATGAACAAAACCCGCACTGAGTTGGTCGATCTACTTCAGTGGAGCGATCTAATCATATTCGATTATCTGACCGCCAACGTCGATAGGGTGGTCAATAACATGTTCAACAAACAGTGGAATGACCACATGATGGACAGTCCGGCCCACAATCTCGAGCGATCAGCCTCATCCGGGCTCCTAGTCTTCCTCGACAACGAATCGGGATTATTCCACAGTTATCGATTGCTCGATAAGTATGCCCACTACCACGACTCCCTCCTCGAGTCGCTCTGTGTGTTCCGCCGGGAGACAGCCCGTCGGGTACAGACGCTACACAGAGACGGTAACGTCGGTGGAAAACTTGTAGAACTATTTGAGAAACACGAACCTTTGCATGGAGAGATTCCCACGATACCCACCGAAAACATGCAGATATTGCATCGGCGCCTAGGGGACGTTCGTAGACAGATAGCAACATGTCAGCAAACGTTTCACAGATGATATTTTACTCGTCCATTGCTATATATATCATACGTTAATGCAAAACTGCGTTGCTATATTTGTGTACATATCGTGTCATATTATACTATTATAATTATTATTATTATTATTAAATGTACAGTCAATTATAAAGCTATAATAAAGGGTTATCCGTTTTCTTTCCATAAGACGAAAGCACTGACTAATTAAAATAAAATACGTCGCTTCCTTCAAAATATAATGTTCTTGGGAATATATTTCCAGCATATACAATCAATTAAAACTCATAAACTACACCGAATTATCGCTACAGCCTGCGTTCATAAACTACGAGATGGTGTGCTGATAAAACTCGTAAGTGAAATAACTAGTTTTGCAGCTTTGTTATGTATTACTGGTATCTTTACATAGTATAACCTATACTTGGAATATCACTTACGTGGTTGCACGAGAACGAGCCTAATTTTGAGTACACTCGTCTAAATCTGCAGGAAATAAACTGTTCGTGACCTTATATAATACAGCGATAAAGTGTATCGCACTAAGCTTTAAGAGGCGTGCATACAGTGAGTTTATAGGAAGGTCGTCTCTCGGAGAGTCCACTATCATATGAATACATAGTTCAGTTGTGACCCTTGATCACACTTCACCTCACTGTGCACTTGATTGAATGTGTATGTGCGTGCGCTTGTGCGCGCGTGTGCGCGCGTGTGCGTGCGTGTGCGTGTGTGCGCGTGCGTGTGTGATAGAGAGAGAAAGTGTGTGTGTGTGTGTGTGTGTGTGTGTGTGTGTGTGTGTGTGTGTGTGTGTGTGTGTGTGTGTGTGTGTGTGTGTGTGTGTGTGTGTGTGTGTGTGTGTGTGTGTGCGTGTGCGTGCGTGTGTACACGCACTATATATATATATATTACATATATAAATAAATATTCATTGATTATGTTTATTATTGTTGACTTAAAACACATGTTATAATATATCATTACATTTTATTTTAGTATATATTTATTTTAAACATATTCTTCCTTGTAAAAGTATATGTAGAAGTTGTCATACGTTGGCTGTTTGTCACAATAATATATGATATGACATTAGTTATGTAACTCTGATGACCAATAATTTAAACAAAAATGTCAATCGTAATACCAACAGCGATATATGCCTGTGAAACGTGGAAGAATACGACGAGGGATGTTGTTACGCTCTTTTATTGTTGTTGTTACGCCAAGCACAGACTCCGCATATATGTCAAAGCAACTGAACAAGCCATCTACACAAATGAAAATAGTGTATAATTATACACAAACAAAGACGGGAACCATCGGAGAAGCCCAGTGTCAACAGCGTCTGGTCTATTGTCTGCATCGACACCCGAGAATTTGAAGCCAAGGCAAGTTATAAAAAGAAAATTAGTACACCCCATAAAATGCGGTTCTACTGACACCGGTACAATGACAACGGCTCCCCTCTTCTTTGTCACATCGGAGGTTTTTAACAACAGAAACCATCGTTACGATGACAAACCGTATCGCGTTACAGAAGAAAAAGCGATGGGGCAGGTGTACAAGACACGGCTTGTTCTTATAAGACAACTGCGCATACAGTGAGCATTTGCGGCAACGAACGTCTGTCCATTAAGAAAATGTGTCACGTGTGTCACATAACTTCCTGTGCTATGTATCACAGAACGACGGACACGCACAATATAATTTTACCAAAAGAGCAATATCGTGTTCTTTTGTCATTGACTGCAGCGAGACGTAGCGATGCTCTACATGAGCGGGGGAGAAGGCGTGTACTGTATAGCGGCGTGGCTGCCTAGCAAAACATTTACAATTTATTTCCCCGCTGTTGTGAATGAATCCACGTCCGCCAACAAACAGTTGACTGCGTGTATGCTATAAAAATAGTATGCTACAATTCAGCTCAACATTTCACTTTAGACACGCAAAAACATATTTAGATGTATGTCGGACCATGAGAAGAAACAAGAAACGCGCATATATCAATCGTGCTATGTTCACATTTCTGATAGTTAATTCTTAAATATTCAAGAAATTAAACGCCATGCTGTTATGAATCAAGTTTTCAATAAGTAAAAATGTATCTAGGTTGGAAGTTGTGGATGAATTGAAAACAGGTTCCAGATAACGATAAACACTAAATACTGTCTTTATAAATGAACACATACGTATTTTGGTCATCCATGGAGTAATTTCATTAACATATAAACATTTGAAAGCTTTTATGTCTTTTTATGTCGGGTGGTCAAAACCAGTCACATCATGGGTTTTGTTTGGAGATGCATTCAGTGCCGCCAATGAAGACCGACAACGTAATATCCACCGTGTAATGGATTTCACAGAAGAACAAAAACGGCAACGATGGGGCAGATTTGGTGTCACTCGTGGTTAGAACGTCATTCTCTCAACATACAAAATCCGGATTCGATTCATCTTGTTGTCGTTTCGAAGCTTGGGAATTTAATGTACCCCATTTTGGTAATTAATGTTAGCTTGGCTGAATGATTTCCATGAAAGTTCAGTTGGGTTTGGAATGGATAGATTTGCCATGGGGTGAAATGTGAAGCTGGATGGTTTGGTGCTATATGAGAACTTACCTTCAACTATATATGCTTAAATACGTAATAATGCCGAAACAGGTTATATTTGAAACGAATACATTACATAAGAAACGGCGAGACACAAGTGGTCTTATGACACTTGTCCTGGTGTTTACCTGCTCGGCCGTAGAGTGCCTCACGTTTCCGTACAGGAAAGCAGGTAAACAAACGTTACAGAGTGTATCAATCCCCCTGTCTACCAAACCCAGTATTTACGTACGTCAATCAATCAATCAGTAAAAGTAATCGATTACAGTGAACAGATTGCTGTCAAGTCGACCGACTGGTTTCTGGCACACACGCACACACGCACACACGCACACACCGCACACCGCACACCGCACACCGCACACCGCACACACACCACACACACCACACACACCACACACACCACACACACACCACACACACCACACACACCACACACACCACACACACCACACACACCACACACACCACACACACCACACACACCACACACACCACACACACCACACACACCACACACACCACACACACCACACACACCACACACACCACACACACCACACACACCACACACACCACACACACCACACACACCACACACACCACACACACCACACACACCACACACACCACACACACCACACACACCACACACACCACACACACCACACACACCACACACACCACACACACCACACACACCACACACACCACACACACCACACACACCACACACGGAAAAGGAGCTCACACGATGCATCTGAAAGATCTTGCATTGCCTGTATTTCACATTATGCAAAGTTGGCTATGATATGTAAGATTGCGTTGGGTTCTTTCGAAATGTACAGGTGTGTACACACATCAACACGCTATAAAATCATGCTCACAAAGTCATACAGTCTTCTGTGTATTATATGTTATACGTTTAAACTGAACATCGTCCGTATTAGTCACGTAGCCTGCCTCCGTCACTGTAGACGCCTTCGGTGTATCCCGTAAAACGACACTACACATTCGTGATTAACAGACAACCTCGTCGCTCGCACTCGATGCTGTGAGCGGTGTCGGTTTGCTATCAACAATGCATTCCGCGGACGTCGAACCATTTAACCCGGCAGAGAACTCCCCTTTGTGATGCCTAGTCGCGGCTGTAGAAAGCGGCGCGGCTTCCCGTCGCTCTACAAGAGCGAGAGTTGGACGCGACGCAAGGTGACGATTTGCACGCGAGCACTGCTTGTGTTTATGATCGCCGTTAACGGGCATTGGGTTTCTGACATCATCGTGAACGACGGACCCGATGCACGACAGACACAGCACTCGGCAGGGGACTAGTAGTTATGTTGTCTGCCAGTGTGTCAGCTCGTTAACTTTGGTTACACCTAACCACAAATGACAAACGCAACGGATGACATTTTGCTCGACCGTGAAGTCTGGCTCTGCACAGATGTCTGCCATTGGTGGGCGCATTTGTCCAACGCTAAGCCACCCGTATAGGGCAATCCACTGTGTGGCCGTCTGTTCGCTTCAAGGTTCCGATTGGCAAGTAGTTCGCTGAGTCAGTTGTACAACTGGTGGTTTAGTGTGTGCGAAACAGACTTCAAAGGTTTTAGCAGGTAGCGATGCGTGTCTCTGTAATTACCGCCAGACACACGCAACAGTGTCCGTTTTGTATTTGAATGTTGAACATTTGAATATTTCGCGGACGCAACGTTTAAATTGTTAACCTATTAAACGCAATTTAAAATTAAATCTTGTTAACATTCGGTTTCCAAGGATTTAGGCGCAATATAAATTATCTTATTATTATTATTATTCAACATATCCATTCTAGTATTAAGAACAGTGTGTATATTAATATCAGCACACCTTCAACATATCCATTCTAGTATTAAGAACAGTGTGTATATTAATATCAGCACACCTTCAACACATTCATTCTAGTATTAAGAACAGTGTGTATATTAATATCAGCACACCTTCAACACATCCATTCTAGTATTAAGAACAGTGTGTATATTAATATCAGCACACCTTCAATACATTCATTCTAGTATTAAGAACAGTGTGTATGTTAATATCAGCACACCTTCAACATATCCATTCTAGTATTAAGAACAGTGTGTATATTAATATCAGCACACCTTCAACACATTCATTCTAGTATTAAGAACAGTGTGTATATTAATATCAGCACGCCTTCAACACATTCATTCTAGTACTAAGAACAATGTGTATATTAATATCAGCACGCCTTCAACACATTCATTCTAGTATTAAGAACAGTGTGTATATTAATATCAGCACACCTTCAACACATCCATTCTAGTATTAAGAACAGTGTGTATATTAATATCAGCACACCTTCAACACATCCAATCTAGTATTAAGAACAGTGTGTATATTAATATCAGCATACCTTCAACACATTCATTCTAGTATTAAGAACAGTGTGTATATTAATATCAGCACACCTTCAACACATTCATTCTAGTATTAAGAACAGTGTGTATATTAATATCAGCACACCTTCAACACATCCATTCTAGTATTAAGAACAGTGTGTATATTAATATCAGCACGCCTTCAACACATTCATTCTAGTACTAAGAACAATGTGTATATTAATATCAGCACGCCTTCAACACATTCATTCTAGTATTAAGAACAGTGTGTATATTAATATCAGCACACCTTCAACACATCCATTCTAGTATTAAGAACAGTGTGTATATTAATATCAGCACACCTTCAACACATCCAATCTAGTATTAAGAACAGTGTGTATATTAATATCAGCATACCTTCAACACATTCATTCTAGTATTAAGAACAGTGTGTATATTAATATCAGCACACCTTCAACACATTCATTCTAGTATTAAGAACAGTGTGTATATTAATATCAGCACACCTTCAACACATCCATTCTAGTATTAAGAACAGTGTGTATATTAATATCAGCACACCTTCAACACATTCATTATAGTATTAAGAACAGTGTGTATATTAATATCAGCACCACCTTCAACACATCCATTCTAGTATTAAGAACAGTGTGTATATTAATTTCAGCAC
The DNA here is from genome assembly GCA_963995525.1 of Escarpia spicata. NCBI lineage: Eukaryota > Metazoa > Annelida > Polychaeta > Sabellida > Siboglinidae > Escarpia > Escarpia spicata. The sequence continues at coordinate 45,826,548 of OZ023218.1, forward strand.
ACCTTCAACATATCCATTCTAGTATTAAGAACAGTGTGTATATTAATATCAGCACACCTTCAACGCATTTATTCTAGTATTAAGAACAGTGTGTATATTAATATCAGCACACTTTCAACGCATTCATTCTAGTATTAAGAACAGTGTGTATATTAATATCAGCACACCTTCAACACATTCATTCTAGTATTAAGAACAGTGTGTATATTAATATCAGCACACCTTCAACACATTCATTCTAGTATTAAGAACAGTGTGTATATTAATATCAGCACACCTTCAACACATTCATTCTAGTATTAAGAACAGTGTGTATATTAATATCAGCACACCTTCAACACATTCATTCTAGTATTAAGAACAGTGTGTATATTAATATCAGCACACCTTCAACACATTCATTCTAGTATTAAGAACAGTGTGTATATTAATATCAGCACACCTTCAACACATGCATTCTAGTATTAAGAACAGTGTGTATATCAATCGAACTAAAAGAAGAAAGAACATCGTTCCTTAAATACTGTACAGAACAAAATGACAACGTTATAAGTTCTGTGAACCAATCAAATGCAGTAGCACACGTTGCAACTTCGTTGCAACTGACGCGAACAGTCTACCGTCTTAGCAATCAGGAAATGCATATATTTGTCCTAACGACACAGTATACTTTATACAGAAAATTTGATTTTACAAATATACAAAAGTATAAAACCGAAAATGGAAACAATACATTTATTATATATAGACCAAGATTGATGCTATCGTATGCGCCATTGTGGAATGCAGTTGCGTAATGGTTAGAACCCAGTTTCAAATCCTTTTGCTGCCGTTTCATACCGTTAACAAGTTCGTTCACTTCACGTTTCTCCAGTTCACTCAGCTGTATAAACAGTATATGGCTATATGTTATCCTCATATTACACAATATGTTCAAATAATAATGGAACTCTAATAGATAACTTGTTTTGTAGATTAACCGATCCTACAATAACACCGAAATCAGGTATTCTAACGAAACAGTTATCGGACCATCAACCATACGTTACCTTTCTAGCCACAGTTCTCCACAAAGAACTACCACCTAAATATATAAAAATTAATATACAAAATCAAGAAGCAATTTCCAAATTCATAAATGAAATCACTTCAAAAAACATTTATAATAAACTTAATCAATCGCCATCTGCTGACCCAAACATAAATTATGACATATTATACGAATCAATAAAATGCGCAAAAAAATAAACACATGCCAATCAAAATAGTTAGGTTCTAAAATATAAGCACACAAAATCAACATGGATTACACTTGGCCAGCTCAAATCAATACGATACAGAGACAAATTATATAAGAAGCTTAACATTACTATGCCTGATTCACCAGAACATTCAACAATTCGGACTAACCTGATTGATATCTTATGACAGCATACTTAAAAAGCCTAGGAACAGCCAAACAACTGCATTATGAATCTTGTTTCAACCAGTACAAAAATAACATTAAAAACATGGGAAACTATAGGCGACATTTTGTCTAGAGCACGCGAAAAGGAAACTTACCCTAAATACTTTATATGTAACGACGAAATTATAACAAACAAGACGGTTATTGCAGAAACGTTTAATAATTTTGTTTATCACTATTGGCCAAATCTGCTCAGTAATCCTATAAATAGAAATTACAGTTACTATCTAAATGAGCAGTATACCAATTCTCTTTTGAACGTATTGACGAAGAAACTATCTAAGACAATAGATAATATGCAACCAAAATCAAGCTGTGGATATGGTGGTATTTCGTCACGATTACTAACATTAGTTAAACCTGCAATTATACAATCATTAACACTAATTACAAATCAAATACTATCTTCTGGTATTTTCCTGATAAACTTACATTGCTAAAGTAATTCAAATTTTTATCAAAGGTGACGATACACAATTCAACAATTACAGAACTCTTACCAGTTATATTAAAAGAAGTTAAAAAGATAATTTACAACCAGCTAGATTCATTTTTTTCAAAACGCAAAATCTCTTGTTCGAAAACCAATATGGATTTAGAACGGAACATAGCACTGAATTTGCTGCCCTTGAATTAATCGATAGGATAATGACACACACGGATAGAAATGACATTTTTATAAATATTTATCTGGACCTTTCCAAAGCTTTCGATACCCTGGATCAAAAGATATCACTATATAAATTAGAATATTATGGATTAAAAGGAGTAGCGTTAAGTTTAATTAGAAATTATCTAACAAATAGAAAACAATATGTTGAAAATAGAGGATGTCAAATCAGAAATGCATAATATTTCAACAGGCGTACATCAAGGCTCGGTTTTAGGTCCACTAATGTTTACTGTATACATTAATGACTTTGCCAAGGCCAGCCACAAGTTTAATTTCATAATATATGATTTAATACTGTATGTCAAGTACTCTAGACTAATTTCATAATTTCATAATGTATGATTTAATACTGTATGTCAAGTACTCTAGACTAATTTCATAATTTCATAATGTATGATTTAATACTGTATGTCAAGTACTCTAGACTAATTTCATAATTTCATAATGTATGATTTAATACTGTATGCCAAGTACTCTAGACTAATTTCATAATTTCATAATGTATGATTTAATACTGTATGCCAAGTACTCTAGACTAATTTCATAATTTCATAATGTATGATTTAATACTGTATGTCAAGTACTCTAGACTAATTTCATAATTTCATAATGTATGATTTAATACTGTATGTCAAATACTCTAGACTAATTTCATAATGTATGATTTAATACTGTATGCCAAGTACTCTAGACTAATTTCATAATTTCAAAATGTATGATTTAATACTGTATGCCAAGTACTCTAGACTAATTTCATAACTTCATAATGTATGATTTAATACTGTATGTCAAGTACTCTAGACTAATTTCATAATTTCATAATGTATGATTTAATACTGTATGCCAAGTACTCTAGACTAATTTCATAATTTCATAATGTATGATTTAATACTGTATGTCAAGTACTCTAGACTAATTTCATAATGTATGATTTAATACTGTATTCCAAGTACTCTAGACTAATTTCATAATTTCATAATGTATGATTTAATACTGTATGCCAAGTACTCTAGACTAATTTCATAATTTCATAATGTATGATTTAATACTGTATGCCAAGTACTCTAGACTAATTTCATAATTTCATAATGTATGATTTAATACTGTATGCCAAGTACTCTAGACTAATTTCATAATTTCATAATGTATGATTTAATACTGTATGCCAAGTACTCTAGACTAATTTCCAACGTGCAAACAAATTGGAAAAGTAGAATTTGCTATAAACACAGAACTAAACAAAATTAATTAATGGCTAAAACTTAAAAAATTATCTCTTAACCTAAACAAAACTAAGTATATGCTCTTCAAAACAGCTAGAAATAAGCGTCACTTACCCATTACTAACCACTTCTGTTGATAGAGCGACAGAATTTAACTTTCTTGGAATAACGTTTAATGAACAATGTAACTGGAAAAGTCACATTAAAAAAGTTTCAAATAGGTTTTCAAGGACGCTCGGTGTTTTTGATAAACTACAACGGTTATTACCTCTTAATATAAAGATCGTATAGTACAGCACACTGATACTTACATATTTAACGGCGTTACCGCTTGGGGTTACAAATGTGACAGAATTAAGAAACTTCAAAAGAAACTTGTCCAAATCATTAGTGTAAGCAAATACAACGCTCACACTGAACCACTGTTTAAAAGTCTTAAATAAATTTTTTTAACACATTAAAATCGCAAGAACTACAATCGTATTATAAATTCGTGCATAACAAACTTCCTATTTACCTTTAAAAAATTGCCGCTTCATCGGAACAATAATATTCACATTTTCAACACACGTGGACAATACAATATACATACAATCAGGGTACAACACGAATTTGTGAAACAAAGTCTCAGATACACCTTGTCGCATACTATGAATATTGCACCTGATTTAATAAGAAGAGAAGTAAAATGTACACTCACAGTTTACACGGGTTTGCATTGTACGTCAAACATCATTATTTGCAGACTTTTTTTACCTGTATGTACATTAAAAAATTGTTACATTTGTCATTACGGGTGAACAACAAATATCAATAAGCTTTTGTCTGTACTCTTTGGATAAATGGTCAATCGTCCAAAATCATGTGTATTTTGTAATGTTCTAAGCTTTGTCTGACTTACTCTACCTCCTTGGCTGTTTGTATATTTAGTACGTGTGTAATATACACGCATACACATGTATACATTTATCTTGTAATGATGATTCACTAATTGTAATAGGAATGGATTATCATTTGTAATTATTTCATAGGGTGGCTCCTACGACAGCGTTTAGTCTCCCGTCCCTTTATGACATAATCCTTTATTTTCCTATCATACATTATATACTTACCACTTTGTTTTTCTTCTCATGTCGGTTCGATTGCAATACATTGTATGGTCTTTTGTTTTATAACCATTAGTTTTGTTGTATTATGTATTTAGGACAAATAAATATTTCCAGTTCCTGTTCATGATCCTGTTCCTTTTCCTGACAGTGGTGGATATTTGTGGACGGATAGTCTTCGCGTATTAACTTCAGCGTAGCTGAATGCTTCCCAGAGGCATCGTGTTCGAACGAGCTAGTCAGCCAGGAGGTGAAGTGGTGTAAACTGCACAGCGCCTCGATCACCGCCAAGGACGGGATACCACAATTATATAACAACTTACCTGTTTTACCTTTTTACATTTTAAAACGACCTCATTACCTGTGCCATCCGAACCTCATCGACTAACAAGCAAAACATCCTGCACACAGGTGCATGCCTTTGTTAAACCGACCTCTGCAATTCGGTTTTTCGTGGGTCTTGCTGCCGATTCATTTCGCCAAAAAAATCGAACCTGCCAGGATCGACTAATGGCATGCTAAATCATTATTCGGTGCAATTGTGTTATTTAATTTGTATTAAATCTTCACACAAACGGTTCCATTAATTTCGATGAAAAAAATTGGTACCCTATGGTTGTGTGTGGCACTCCTCTTTATCATGTACACTAACATAATGCAAATCATCCTTTATTTAGTTACCTGATTTAATCTTCTCTTTTACTACTTGTTCTACATTTCTATTGGTCTTTCTTGTTGTAAAACCAGCCCGTATACTTTGCTCTCATGTGTGATAATTCACTTGGGTTCGTTTGTTTGTCTCTGGCAGTGCAAGTATTTCCGCTACCAATGCAAAAAACTGAGACAAATAGTTACATTGCACAAACACTTCTTTTGATAAGGGCTTCGTCTCATTCGCCTGTTTCTTCGCCGCCCGGCCGAGTTCTCCTATAACACTTCCCCACAGTCGTATCTCTTTATATCTTTAGCGATGAGCGTCAAGGGTGTCACGTTTGCATTCGGAGGGTGGGACAGCAGCTTATCTTGCAACATTCAAAGCGGATAGGTTGGCAACGTGTAAACGGCCCTGTTCTGATAATTATAACAAGGCCTGCGCTATGGTTGATATTTCCATCCAGCACAAATCTCTCCGGCTAACTAGGTCCGCTCGATATCTCTCCATCTGTTAAGTAACAACAAAATAACGCCCGTGTGTACGTTTAGTTCATTGTTCGTGAGTCGATATGTTGTAAGATGGGCGGAAACGTAGATTTGACCAGTTCTTAGACGGTCGCGTCTGTTTCCTACGACGCATTCGTTACAGACTGTTGCTGCCGAACACGCAACAGGAAAGCAGCAGACGGAAGAGATATTCCCACGCCGGGTCTTTGACGTTCTGACATAGGCACAGATTCGTATCTCTAAACACGTGTTGATAGCGTTGAATGATTGAGATTTGACTGTTCATGTGGTGTATAATTGCTGCTAAACTGTGTAAACACGTAACCGAATATCAAGCACACGTTGTGTCGCCTCAAACACACGTGCACGCACGCACGCACGCACGCACACACGCACGCACGCACGCACACACACACACACACACAACACAACACAACACAACACAACACACACACGCGCGCGCCCTCACACACGCACATACACACGCACACGCACACGCACACTTGCACATGTAGGCCTTTATATTATAAAATAATATGCAGGCACGCACGAAAAAAAATATTGTTGCACTGATATTGCTAAGATCTCAGGTTTCTTCAGGGAATTCTACTGGGGTAATTCCAAGATTAAATGTTAATCTAACATAGTTTTCAAGCTTCAGTAATTTCTAGCTCGCTATCACCTTTTCCCAACCAAGCCAAACGTTCCCAGTTTCAATGGTTATACGATTTGTAGTATCCTTCGATCTACTGCGTAACTTAACGCGACATCAATGGTGTGCGCAAGTGATTTGAACTGCCCGCCTTTCACAGTCCGTCTTTGTGATCCACAACTTTGGAATAACGATATAATGTCCCCTCGAAAGATTGATCGCTATATTAATGTCCCGAGAGTCAATGTACCATGATACAAAATTGAGAAAAATATCAAGAACGTTTTTTCTTTTCCGGGTAGCGACGTTTGCTCAGAAAGGTCAATAAACTGATCGAGACGCATTATCACCTCAAGCGCCGTCTGGCGACGACGCAAGTGAAATCAGCCATGGCGGTCTCGCCCAAGATATCATCGCTAGACGAGTATTGTGCACAGGTAATAACTCTACCAGGCAACAACACAGACGCCGTGGGCAGGTAATATGGCGCCCTTAATTAATTAATTAATTAATTAATATACTTGGTTAGATAGATGTGTCGCGGGCGTGGTCTTGTGTTTTTGTGGTAGACGGGAAAATGTATCATAATTATGACTAATGCATTGGGTAGGTTTTTATGCAGAGTTGCTTGACATTATAAAGAGATCAAAAGAGAAGTGTGCGCGGGGCATCCGGTGTGGCATGTGGCATTGCAAGAGTGTCAACGCGTGCATACACACACGCACACACGCACACACACACGCACACACACACACACACACACACATACACACACGCGCGCGCGCGCCCCCGCGAGCGTGCTCGAACACGCAACCACGTAAGCACGCACGCACGCACGCACATACACACAGCATGTCTGCACACTGAAACACATTAAATGAAGATTGCGCGGACTTTTGTTCCCCCGTTTAGACCATCATGCGTGTGCCATCAACAAGAATGCAGACAGTCAAACAGTCAGTCACGCAGGCCAATTTAAGATCGATTTAAAATCGATAAAACACCGCCACATTGGAATGGCCGCGTCATCGCCGGGCATAAATCCCGCGGCTTCACGAAAGGCCGTAATTACAAAGTTTGCAATAACAAAGCGGCCATTATGGGGAGCAACCACCGGGCCGCTCTGCTATGTAATTACATTCTCGTCTAAGCGAATAAATTAACTTTCTCAAGTCATCTCTTTTTACTTCCGTGACAGATGTGTCTTAGTTGATTCGCAGACATGATGCAAATCAAGCGCATTATTCTGCGTATCGCCTTGCCAGTGCGATGTAAACACCACTGGAGCCGAGCCGTACTAGGACACAGTCAACGGTGTCACAGTGTATTATGCTATACACCAAAGCAGATTCAATTAAAACAGTTACAGTGTGGGTTCTTGACAGATCACAGCTAATGTTGTAGTCCATAATACACAGATTAAAATACACATTAAATGAGTAAATTTTTTCAGTTAGTCTGGTTTCACCAGGGTACAACATTGTCGTCAATCTGGTGATCTGAGGCTTACAACGTTTTGCTCTATAATTAAATTTGATTCAGATTCTGAGAGCTACACCTCACCGCGCTTAAGTAATTCCTCTTGCGCAGCTTTCCCCTAAAATAATAACATGTCTAACGTATACAAAAAATAAGAGTTATCTGGAAGCACAGGGACATATTTCCCTATTTTACATTAGTAGTAAGTAGCTTACACTGTATGTAATAATAATATCAATAAATACATATTTGTTAGTAATAACAATAATACCAATATATTTATACTACTAATAATAATAATGCAATGATAACATGCATATTCATGTGATGCGATGTGAGCAACACAAATTTCACGGATCATGTTCTAACTCAAACGCCTTTACGTAAGCGGACGAAGGCTCTTGACATATCGCGTCCGAGATATGGACAAAGACGAACATGGCGGCGCACAACTACACGCCGAACCAGCATCTCAACTGCCGACCATCCGACCGCTGCACAAAAGGATCCAAAGGGAAACACAGAGTCTCACGCAATTCGCCTTTCATCTCCTTTTTGTAGGGTTGACTTTTGACTTGAAGCAGCTTACTCGGAAATCGGATGCGAGTTGTGATGAAAGCCGACTACCGCTGGCTACGTCAGTGAGTCGGAACAGCTGGGAGAGACCGGGATTAGCCCACTACGTGCCTTGGTCTGTCTGCAGGGAAGGGGATAGGACGGGATGATGTACGATGGGTGTAACTTTGGAAGGATAGCTACGTCTTACTATATCACGTGTTTCTTATAAGCGTGGAAGAATAACAATGGTATACGGTGCTACACACTTTGCACGAACGAGGGAGTAGTTGTGACCGACTATACAGCATACTATATACACGGGGCGTATCCATGCTATGTTATTAACTTTGTCGGCTAGGAATTGTAGCCTATAATAGCAACCTATTCTATCACTTGCATATTATGTATAGGCTCTAGGCTTTGACGTGATGTGTCACTTATACTTTGCATTGTGGGTAACATTATATCCTACTATTTTCCTTATTATTACTTCGCCTGTATTTGGAAAATTACAACGTCTCTGACAAGTACGTCAACTGTGTGGGAGGGCAGGAATAAGTTACTTGCTGTCTCATTCTTCGTCAGACTCGGAGGTTAAATAATGCCATGTTGTATAACTAAATCCACGCCACTGGCGATCAAGGCCCTCCAAACCGCACAGTCGTGTGTAGTTTGTAACAGTTCTGTTGTGCTCCTTCCACACCATGTTGACAGACTATCTATTATTAGTATTATCTGGCACCTCTGAAACTGTTTCCTTAAATACTGTTGTTGTTACAATGTTTTAACTTTCTCTTTCTTTAAATATGACATATAAATCGTGCTTGTTGTGTTCGAATTGTGTTAATGATCTTTCGTTTTGATTTGGCTGTCATTAGGATGACTTCATTGCTTTTCTTTTCAGTCCATGGCACTTCCAGCAATCTTCTTAAGAACCCCATTTAAGTGGTTCTGTACATTTTTATTGTTTAAACTGTTGGTCATTGTCCAGGATTCTGACACAAGCATGCAGCAATATAGGCTCTACGTAGCATTGCAGTACATTTTCTCACTTCAAGTTACATTTTTTTTAAATAATGTTTTCATGTTGTGTAGAACGCACGTATACAGCCTAGCTATTCACGCCACTGCATCGACATCAGTCTAGTCATCGAGTCGAACATTTTGTACTGATGGATCTTACCAATACTGTTTAACCGGATGAGGCTTGCCTGGATTATTTAGTATTTTATTATCAATTGGTGAATGTAAAACATACAATTATTTTGTTATATGGGTCAGAGATAAGTAATTTGCACCAAGTTCTTGAAGAGCGTGGGTTCGACAGAAAAAAACACGATAATCATCCTTTGTTGCCTTTGCCACACGCACGTTGTATCATCAATATAAACCACGAAATCCCGCGACACACATTTCAAACAAAGAACTAGGTGTTGTTCTGTAATCGAAGGTGACAAAGAACTCTTGTTCCTCTTCGATTCCATGTGCCTAGTGTACTGCAAAATCGTACCAGTCACACTAAACATTGGCAGCCACATTACACAGTGTTATTATAGGCGACATAGCTGGACCAGAACTTTCTACGAAGTGTTTCGTTGACGCGTGAGTGCGCAAGAGTGCTTCCAACGGGTGACAGAGGCGCCGGCGACACCTTTGGTCGGGTACAATCCATGCATGGCTCGTCGGCTTAGAGGACAGGACAAAGACACGACAGAAGGAGACAACTGCACTTCTTAACCCCTCAAAACGTCAATCGCATGACGAATATGCTACGTAATCCTTGAACAACTTTTTTTTCATTTTTTTTAATATACAGTTTTTAATTGCACAATAAATGTTGAATGTGTACCTCCTAGCAAATTGCGTTTAAATCAGCCAGAAACAATGTTCGCCATTTTGAATGTAGCAAAACGTAGGAAAATTCACTTTGTTTTCACATCCGTGGCGGTAGCAAGTTCGTGAAAGATTTGGAGACAGGTTTGGATTATGCACGCAAGATCGCAAGTGGGACGAAGTGCAACTGTTTGAGCGAACATTCTGGTACAGTGATTACCCGCTCTGGCTTGAGATGATGATCCCGGATAACAAACGAGACATGTTCGCGTTAGGTGGAGTGCAGTGACGTAGTGAGAGAACATCAAATACTCAATCGAGATATTCCGAACTTGATTCTTCTTGCTGCTGTTCCGAACCTTGGGCAAGTTCGTTCACTCCACGTTGTCCCGGTTCACTCAGCTGTATGAATGAGTACCCGGCTATAGGCAGTGGTACATAATTATGTACGAATAGCCTTAGGACGCTAATTGCAGCGAAACTGAATGCTTCCCAACATGGTGTGTGATTGAACAGGTTAGCCAGGGCATGAAGGGTAAAACGTTCTGAGCAGTCACGTTTAGTTCCACATACATATGCACTCCTAGTCACAGAACTTACGCTTCAACCTGTTCCTCTTTCAAATGTGATATGTTTTAATGATATATTTTGATGAAGGTATCCTGCCAGCCAAATTGTATATAATAAACCGGAAACAGTGTTTACAATTTGCATATTTCCACCATGAATTGTTCACATTGCAAACGAATCCTCTTATTTGGGAAACGTTTCTCACAAGTCAGCACCGAGATTCACCCGTTCTCTGTAAAACAACGTAAAAAGTCGAGCTACGCGTTGGCGCCGCACGACTGCGTTAACGTAATAAAAAGGGCGTACGCAAAGAATACGCAAAAAGTGAGACGACAACAACAGCTCACACCAACTATCGCACATGTATATAATAGCAGATAATGCACACGGAATGCCATGGTATTATTACACTCAATTTTCGAATGTAACTTCTAGTTGCTTTGTTTGTAGTTTGGCAGCGCATGATAATTACCGACCGACAGTACGTCCCTTGCTGAATACGTCCACTGTTTCGCACGCCTCGGAAGTACCTATGCTTTGTTCTCGATCGTGTGAAGGCTTGGATTTCCACAAAGGAAAGTTTTGCATTCAGAGCAAACAAAACGACTTTGTCTAACGAACATATTTTAACAATGCCAATAACAGCAGGGTATAGAAGTTGTTTGTATTTTGTAAACAATGCCACCGCGTGGACGCCTTCGGTTAAGTGCTTCAGTGAGTAATTTTGTTCCGTTTCGTAAGTACGAAACTTAGTGCAACAAAGACGGATCTGAACATTAGGCCTATATAGTATACGGCCTACGCTCAAAATGCAAAGGAAAAACCTCAATAAAATAATACTGACAACGTTGTGTTTAAACAAAGATGTTCGTTAATAGTTTGTATAATTAATTATTGTTTGTATTTGTTCCTCTTACTTATGAGATGATTTACAACATATCTATTTATATGAATATATCTACCGCGCGACCACAGTTCCTGAGATGTAGTGGAAATAACCTCCCCTCTTACCCCTAAGTGACGGTCCAATAATATCTACCTGAGACGAAGCATTTAACAAATAAAATTCCTAAACAAACAGTAAAAAAGCTGGATGCACTGATAGAAGAGATGAAGATATACGACAATATTAATATATCGAGATGAAACTGATATGGGTTGGACTTAGACAGAGACAGGACTATGGAGAAATATTGAAAAAGAGATCATTGAAACGGAAGTAGAATGAAATATTTTATGAACACAAATGGTCCGATCCTTTGTTAGATTTGCGTGTTCTGATTGCTTTCGCGACCTATAAAAATACACACTTTATAGGATTGAGTGGGTTAGAAAGTATAGAAGTGGTTCTCTGAAGTATGTGCTCTAATTAATGACAAACCAGAGCAAAATGTGTTCAAACCGTGTTGATATAAATCAACGAAGGCTATTAAAACAACGTTTTGAGAATACCAGCACGGTTTTGACAACAGTAATAGCAGACTCGTGTCTTTTGCAATGTTTTCATACACCAATGAACCACTTTTAAAATGTCTAGCTCACTAATTACATAAACGGTTTCCATTTATCAGAGGAAATCCATAGTCGTCTGCGTGGGCCGGTGGAACAAACGTTCTACGGGGTAAGACAATACTCGTCTGACACACAGTAGACAATACAGGGACACAGACAATAACCCGTGCTTGAGTACCAGGTGAGATAAACATCAGACCTTCTGTTGATGCTATTCACCTCCCAACACACCGCCACAGTATGCCTAACTGTGTCTGCAGTTTCCGGATACAGTTAAACACTATTTACTTTGTGGATTTCCGGCGACTGAAAATCTAGACTTGTAAGAATACGGGTATATAAATTCAATACATCAGATCGTTTTTAAAAAGTGAGAGAGCAACTACACACTTGCATGGTGTTTTACGTGAATATACAGTAGGTATTTCTGGCCGACACCTCAGTTAAGTGTTCAGCGCGATGTCTGAAACTCGAGTTAGCGGGGTCTCTAAAGGGAGGTTGTCTGTTCCGTTCGGTTATTATTAGCAGGAAGTTTGCTAAATCAGTTGTACATCGTCGGGCTTGTGGTTTGGTGTGTGAGAACCAAGAATGTCAAACATGTTCACAGGTAGGGGCGCGAACTTTGAGTCTTCAGTTGAGTTGGTTTACTCCAAACACCCCTTAACACAGGTGCCAATAATAATCAGTAGCGGCTGTTATGAAAAACATAGACACCGTCAACATAGTTATTCAAGTATCAAGAACAAAACATAAATATTAACTAATGACGAACGGGTGCATGGTACCTATAATCCGGATTGTTTTTGGATGTTATCGTAATCAACAACATGTATTATGTTGATGACTCATTGGGGTATAGCTGTAATATAATTCCCGGCAA
>OZ023218.1:45842162-45853063 GCA_963995525.1 Escarpia spicata
CCGTGTGCGAAACAGAACTGTTTTTGTGTGAATGCTACATATAAATGTATTGATTACTATTACATTACGACATTCTAACCATTAAATGACGTCACTCTGGTCAGTTCGTGATGGCAGAAGGCGTAGTTGGGAGCCTGTCGAGATATGTCGGTCGTGTTAACGCGTGAACGTATAAAGATAACCCCGCAAAAGCGAATGATACATCCCCCGATGCAATCGTCTTAATAAGATGTCATATTGCAGATATTGATGTTCAGCTAAACCCGACGACTCGTGTTGTTGGCCGTAGACCGCCCACCGTCGTCAGACACGGGCCGTGTACACAGATAACGTCCAGGCAGCGGTCTCACTCCGGTATCAACGACCCTGTCATAATAGATAAGCCGTTCTACACTTGACCCCTAGTAGATATCTATCCTACGCCATGTATGTACGTTAGGTGAACCAGTTGCACTTTTTCCTAGTAGTTGACTTCACCAGTGGCGACTGACCCACGAGTGGGGACAGAGCCTACACATGCGCCCCGTATCAAAGACAAAGAGGACTCCACGGAATCCCAATAATATTTGGATAATCATATTACAATCACCCGTTCGATCATTCTCATGAGCGGCTTATCGGTAATGTGTATTGAAGAAATGGTTCCACTTCCTAAGATTACATATAATATCAGCCACGATTGCATGGTCAAAAATAAAACAGCCGAATCTTGAAAGACAAAGAGTTTATTGGCTTAGCTTAACTTTAGAGTTTCGGTATGGGGACATTGTACCTGAAGTATTCAGCAGCGCCCCTGGCGGGCGAAGATGCCGTTTGGTGCAGTTCATGGAAATGGGCTTCCACTGTTTTGACTCTTGAATAGTGTACGTCATAACGTATTCAGGCATCTACCTCGTAAAAATAATCGATCTTTGGAAATCAAATATGTCTCATCGCAACAGCATTATCGCTAAGAAACGAGACAAGAGTGACGCGGGGGGGGGGGGGGTAATTTAACACTGACGTAAAGATTGTAATTTTTCTCTACATTAAGAAAGCTGCAACGTTTTATAAACTTGTTCCATGAATGTATGGACATTCCTGTGTCTCAGCTTGTTTCCTTAGTAAACATTACCTCACAAGAAATTTGGTACCAGTTCCGAATATTTCGGCAACATCGCATAGCCGTCTTCATCCCCTAGAACGTATTTGCAATACTAAATAGTACATTTTTGTTCGTAATTGTTACCGTTGATCAAGTTCTCTAAATTAACGTGTTATGCCAACAACGCGTACTTGGTATATAGCCTGAAGCCAACAGTTTGGACAGATTACGAATTAACGTCTTCCAAAACCAATATCAGGCTTGACCAAAGAATCATTTATTACTAACTATCCACGCCTGGTTCGAGCAACCGTCAACTCATTAGACTGATGCAGCTGATCGTGTTTAATTTGAACTAATTATGCGCAGCTCGTCTCCCGTGGGTAAACTGCACAGATTAACTTCCGGTCCTTAGAGTGTTTTAGTTTAGCCCCTGGCGGCGATCCGCGTGATCAATCAGAGCCACCCCGCGGCGAGTTCACGCGATACACGCCAAGAAGCTTCGCTGCGTTGATATGCCCTATCGACATAGACGCGTTTATTGCAATCCCTCGAGGAAGAAGTCTTAATGTGATTTAGGAGACGCTCAACAAGCGCATTAGTGGGCCAGTGAAGCGCGAAAGTAGGTCGATCAGCACGGAGGTCTTATCGTGAAATGTGCCGACAGACGTTTGGACGTCGAATTTGGCGTGTAGCCTACAATTGAACGCCAACGAGTTATCACTTTATTTAAACTATTTGGTGTGCGATAAATGCACATCTAGAAGGCGGTCGCACGACGGGTGAAACAATAATTATATGGTTGTTACATAATATTAATATTAATACTACTACTACAAATAATAATAATAATAATGAGCTGACGACAAAGTATGTTTACTTGTGCTTGCAGAAAACGGACACACACACACACACACACACACACACACACACACACACACACACACACACACACACACACACACACACACACACACACACACACACACACACACACACACACACACACACACACACACACACACACACACACACACACACACACACACACACACACACACACACACACACACACACACACACATACACACACGCACACATACGCACACACACATGTACATAAAAATATACGCAAGTGAATGAGCACATGCACAAACACACGCACATGCACACTCGCTCTTATATATTCATACACTTTTGCACACACACACACACACACACACACACACACACACACACACACACACACACACACACACACACACACACACACACACACACACACACACACACACACACACACACACACACACACACACACACACACACACACACACACACACACACACACACACACACACACACACACACACACACACACACACACACACACACACACACACACACACACACACACACACACACACACACACACACACACACACACACACACACACACACAAGAGGCATGATGCAGTGCCACGCTGCTGAACGAGATGCCCAATGTGCTCCCTCTAACACACCCTCGAAATCCTTGCCAGTTTCCAAGCAAAGATATTTTCAATGTTCAGCCTCGGCTTCATCCATAAACCATACTCCTGCTGCCTCGGCGTTCTGGCTTCTACTACGCGTTGCCTGGTTTAATTATGAATGCCGTAATAAATCAATCGTTAACTGTTGCGATAAGAGCGGACTAGATTGTATTCTTTCGACGGAGCGAGACGTGAATGTAGGTGGAATGTTGACGAGTAACAAGAGCGGAAGAGACGCGACGAGGACTACTATTCTCGACAGTTCGCTTCGATGTTGACTGTTATCTTCGCGACAATACCGCAGACATTGGCGACTTATAATAGGAGGTTATGGGAATAAAAACGAAATTAATTGGGGTGGAGGGGCAAATAAAATGAAAGCCATCGACGGTAACAAAGAAGAATTCCAGGTGTCCCTTTTCATATCTAACTCGGGGGTATAATCGAGTGGCGCGAACAAAGAGACAAAGAGGGTGTGTTCGAAAAATGGGATCAGGTTTCTAATTTCCTCGGATAATAGGACGGGTGCATGGCGGTGAACAATGTTTGTCTGTGAGATATTCCAAATGGCTCAATGTCGTTCCCCGTGTCATGGAAACTCTGACTGAAAGAGTAAAATGTATAGTCTAGGCACATAATCTCAAAAGTGTTCTAAAAAACACTTAGGTGTACCTATATGTTGCAAGCGGTCACCCATGCCAGGATTTATCTATGACTTTTACCGGTTATACCTAGCCCGGATGACACTTTCTATTGTGATTTTTTACTGCGTAGTGGGCTTTTTGTGAAAATGGAGGAAGGGTAGGTTGAAGGTTTGTCAACATGTACATAATCTGCTATATATATATATACACTGATTATGGGGGTACACGATAACATTTTGGGTCAGCATGTGTGGATAAACGAAGCTCGTATGTGCAGAAAACTTCAATACAATAGATAGAATTGAAAGGAAAGCACAAAACATACCAAATTATATCGAAATTTTAGTTAGGTTTCGTAACCGAAGGTGTACAACAGTTCAAACCAATGACCTACATACGTGGCACATGACAACTAGTTTTACAATAAAAACTTCCCAATTCATTTCCAAATAAAACAACACTAGAAACTCTGACAGTCGATGTAGTATGTGGCATACACAACCAAAATAGAAACCCTACCCACTTATTTTTCATAACCACTGCCCAAGAACATAATCGGCAATATATGTACTAATTACAAGGTTACATAGCTAAGTTTGGTATCAAAATGCTTCTAATGGTGAGATGCGTATTTGTAGTTAAGGCGCACATCAATATTGTAGACGAAGTTGAATGTAAAACACAACATATGCTAAGCTATATAAACAATTTGGTTTGGTTTTGAGATGAGTGAGCATTAGTTCAAATCAGTATTTACACATCTGGTGCATGACAATTATGTTTTATCTCCCAACAATCCCAGTTCATTTCAATACAAAACAATACTCTATTTTCTGACAAACAATGTACTGTTTTGCAAACAAAACCGAAACACTAACTCTAGCCCCTTAGTTTTCATACGCTATATATATATACTAATTGCAGAGCTACATAGCTAGTATTGGTAGCATAATGTTTCGAAAGATAATAATATACGTATTTGTAGTTAATGTAGATGTCAGTATTACAGAACTACTTGAATGAAAAGCATAAAATAGGCTCAGATATGTTAACAATTTAGTTTGGTTTAGTGACCAAACTTTTCAATAGTTTAATGCATTACTTACACACATGGCGCATGACTAGTTTTTTTTTATCTCACAACAATCCCAGTTCATTTCCAAATAAAACAACAATACTTTGTGTACAAAAATTAATATATTGCATACATAGCCAAAACACTAACATTACTCCGTTACTTTTCATAACCGTCTTCCTAAAAAACTATCGGTTATATATCTACTAATTACTGGGCTGCGTTAGTAAATTTGGTATCGTTATGTTATATATAGTACGTTACGTATTCTTAGAAAATATGCATGTCAATATTATATATATATATGAAAGTAAAGCAGACATTATGCCACCAGATAGTAAATTTTAGTTTGGTTTCGTGATCGAAAGTGAACAATATTGGTGAACAATATTTCACATCATTACTTACAGTCAATTGTTTTTTATCTCAAAATAACCCCTCTTCATTTCCAAATAAAATCATGTTAATAATGTCTGACAAACAAGGAAATACACTGCATGCTAAACCAAAACACTAATACTACCCCTTATTTTACATAACCGCCAAACCTCGAACACATTCGGCTATAATTATAGATCTACTAATTACAGGACTACATAGCTAACTTTGTTATTAAAACGTTTAGAATAGTACTTATTAAAATATTATAAACGGACGTAAAAGGAAAGCACACACTATGTCAACATATACTAATATTATAGTTGGATTTCGTGACGGAAGGTGAACAATACTTCAGATCATTACTTACATCCATGGAACATGGCAATTTTAGTTGTAACTGACGAGTCAAGATGTTCGTATGTCAACTAACATGGCACTGTGCGCTTCATAATCGCACGAAATATATAATATGTGTAGCATCTATGTGCCACACAATTTATAAGAGGTTGACCTTACCATAACCAATCTAATCTGACTCAATTGCTGACGGGGCCAATTATGATGAAACCAAAGGCATTATTTAGAAAGTGTGAGTTGTCGCACCTGGAAGCGATGCAGAATTGTTCCATGGTCCAAGTGTTCATTTACTCAAATCATCCCACGAAAGGACAATGTAAGTGTATTGTACCACGTGCTGATGCAACTTGTCAAGCAGGGCTTGAATTATTATCACAAGCAAATATTCCTATTCGCTGGTGCTTTTTACGCCTTTACAGTGTAATTTAAAACAGCAACAAGACTTAGTCAAGTCAATAACTTTGGACAAGAACAGCTACTGTGTCACAACGACGCTTTGCTGATGTCCATGACATCATCTTGATTCACACTGGAAGGAACATACAGTATATTAAACATTAAGAAGATGTGACACGTAGTTGATTAGACTTGTAAAGTAAACCTGGAAAACAGTCCAGAAACATGCACATTCTAATGGATAATCACATACGTGAAGCGTATCTTTCTGAAGCCAAATAGGAGAATCTCGATTGCAGAGCCTGTCTATACAGTTTGAAAACTAAGGGGTACTGCTGGTGTTTTGGTTTTGCAAGCAATATATATATATATATATATATATATATATATATATATATATTGACACGCATTCTTACCACAGATATGTAACGTTCTATATCTATCAGCGTGATATCAAAATTAAATAGGTAGCCCTGTAATTAGTAAACATGTAACCAATTGTGTTTGAGGAAGGCGGTTCTAAAACGTAAGGGGGTAGTGTTACTATTTTGGTTGTGTATGCAATATATTATATTCTCTGTCAGACAATTTAGTGTTGTTTTATTTTGAAATTAACTGGGATTGTTGTGAGATAAAAAGTAATTGTCAAGCACCAGATGTGTTGACACCAACATTAGCTATGACTGTAGCTATGCAAAAGATGTGGTTGTGGAATATATGGGTAGCGTTGGGGTTTCGTTTGTGTATGCAATATGTTATAATCTTTGTTTGACAAAACTAACTGTATTCTATTTGGAAATAAAATGGGATTATTGTAAGATAACAAAATACTGATTGCCATGCGCCACGTGCGTATGTAATGCTTTGCACTATTGTACACCATGCATGGGTCATTAAACTAAACTAAAATGTTAACATGTCTGAGCCCATTGTGTGCTTCTCGTTCAAGTAGGTCTGCAATGTTGACATCTACATTTAATACAAATAAGTAGATTATCTTTCGAAACATTTTTATACCAACCCTAGCTATGTAGTTCTGCAATTAGCAAATATATAGCCTATTGTGTTTGAATACGGTGGTTATGAAAACTTAGTGGATGGTATTGTGGTTGAGTGCGGTGGTTATGAATATTAAGGGGTAGGGTTAATGCTTTGGCTTTGTATGCAACATATTACATTCTTTGTTTAATAAACTAATGGTATTTTATTTGGAAATGAACTGGGATTGTTGCGAGATAAAAACAATTGTCATGCGCCACGTGTGTAAGTAATGATTTTGAACTATTGTACACCTTCGGTCACTAAACCAAATGAAAATGTTGACTATAAATTCACATCACATAGATACTAGATATACAGTCGATTGTGTTTTAAGACGGTGGTTTTGAAAAATAAGGGGTAGGGTTAGTTTTTCGGTTTTGTATGCAAAATATCACATTGTTTGTCAGAAAATCTAGTGTTGTTTTATTTGGAAATGAACTGGGATTGTTGGGAGATAAAACACAATTGCCATGCGTCATATTAATAAATGCGCACCCTTCACGAAACCAAACTAAATTGTTAATATATCGTAGCATATTTTGTGTTTGTCTTTCAACTTCGTCTACAATATTGATGTGCGCATTAACTACAAATACGTACTTCTCCATTCGAAACATTTTGATACCAAAATTAGTTATGTAACCTTGTAATTAGTACATGTATTACCAGTTATGTTCTTGGACGGCGGTTACGAAAAATTAGGGAGTAGGGTTAACATTTTGGTTGTTTATACAATATATTACGTAGTTTGTCAGAAAATCTAGTGTTTGTTTATTTGGAAATGAATTTAGATTTTTTTATATAAAAACAGTTGTTATGTGTAACGTATGTATGTAATGTTATTATTGTTTTGAAGTAATTTACAACTTCGGTCATGAAACCTAACTAAAATTTCAATATAATGATGTCTGTTTTGTGCTTTCATTTCAATTCTATTTATTGTATTGATTTAAAATTTACTGCTCATACGAGCCTCGTTTATCCACACATGCTGACACAAAATTATATTATGTTGCCCTAAAATTAATAGATATGTAGCTGATTATGTACATGTTGAAAAACCTTCAAAAAACCCTGCCTCCATTTTCACAAAATAGCTCACTACGCAGACAAACATCACAATAGAGGTAACATATAAATCCTGGCAGGGGTGACAGCTTGTAACATTTAGATACCCCTGAAGTGATTTTTTCAGATTATTTGCTTAGTCTAGTATAAGCCACTCGAATCAGTTATAGGCGGAGTATGAATCCTGGCTGAGTGGGTATTAATAAAACATAAACATATTTAGCATTAGGAAATATTTATGATTCCCGAGTTATCTGGCTCACCGGCTGTCTAATGTGTACGTCATTTTATATACATTTTTATTTAATTATTGCCTCATTAAAACAAACTGTCGAGTTCCAATGGAGAAGAATTGTCCACCTTTGACCCACCAACATTTAGAGACGACTATACATGCTCGAAACAATTGCGCAAGAATGAGAACAGCGTATGAAGAGAGGAAATAACAAAAACTGGTGTCACACGATTTCAAATGATAAACCACTAAGCATTTCGTTTCTCTGCGCTGCTGAGCTTGTGTGGTCGAGGATTTTGACTCTCATATTATAATTACTAAATCGAATGGTCATAACAATTATGATGGGCGATGATGTATGTATGTTGTGTGTATGTATGTATGCCTGCCTGGCTGCCTTTATTAATCAGAACTCAGATCAGAATATATCGGTCCATTTCGTCATTTCGCACAGTGAAGTCTCATGAACTGTCAAAATCAATGTCAAACAATTTACGCCTGGGGCACTTGATCGAACCATCGACCTAACCAGGTGTGAGAACCATCGATCTGCGACCACGCCCATATCCGACATGTGACTATGCTTCTCCCGGGCATGTCAGCAGACGTTTCCTGGACTAGGTGCTTGGCAGCGGTTGTTGGTAGCCGAAGGGTTATCCTTGCCCCGTCCGCCCTCACAGATTTGCCATTAAAGTTATAATCCAGGTAAATTATACGCTGATGTCCCAGGCAGCTTCTCGAAGTCAATACGCAAGACCTCTTCATGCATGCAATCGGGTTTCTGTATGTCACACGTCATGACATCAGCGCATATTACTGGCTGGAAATAGCGTTGGAAACAAAACTCAAAAATAAGAAAGCTGAAGTCGTAGCTAACCATATGTATTGTATGTGTAATTATTTTATTTTATTTAAAATCATAAATACTTCGTTTGAGGTGATTTAATACGTTTTAGAATGTATCACAAGTGAATTATATAAATATATGAAAAAACTATATAAATTATATAAATATGAAATAAAGATATGTTGTGACAATACTATACTATTTTAATTTTAATTTGAAAACATTCTTTATAAAAATAGTGTTTATGTTA
Source organism: Escarpia spicata (assembly GCA_963995525.1). Taxonomy (NCBI): domain Eukaryota; kingdom Metazoa; phylum Annelida; class Polychaeta; order Sabellida; family Siboglinidae; genus Escarpia; species Escarpia spicata. The sequence continues at coordinate 45,851,073 of OZ023218.1, forward strand.
ATGACAAGGGACATAGTTACCAATATCGACATTGCCAATAACAAATTGCTTTGAATAAAAATCGACGTTTACATATGTAGATTATGTTTTAGTTTGTTAACTTGAGTTTACCTACTTTACTTTATCTGCTTTCCCGTATATCTTTACGCTGAAAGAAAGGGGCGCAATTTCGGATTAATTAAAGGTAGGAATGCACGAATACACAAACGTCACGTTCTTTGTGTGGTTAATATAACGTACGCATTGTAGCTGAGGAAGTGGATGTCACAGATAATTTTGATAAATTGGTAAGCGTGCCCACATCAAACATCATTCAATTAAAATAACCCCAACCCTTCGCCGTCAACTGCCAGAATACACAGAAGGGCGGTGTTTGCAATGCATGCGGCGGTCACGCGTGACTGACTTCACGCGTGGCTGATTTCGCCCAGATCGCGGTAGAGCGACGCAGACACAACGTTTGTCATTTTCTCGACACACCGCAAGACACACAACCACGTTCACCGATCATCACACTACGATGAATCAGCGATCGGAGCAGTGTAGACCACATCAATTACAGTTTGGCACGGCAGATAGAAGGGGGTGTAAATAAAGTATTGCTATGGGTTTTGATGTGATGAAAATGGTTCCCGTAAGTATGCAACTGCGTTGTGAGTAAGAAACTGGCTTACGTATGTCTATATATGCTGGTAAGCCACGTTTCAGACATTTGGAAATAAGACATCACACGAATTTTTGTTTTACGTCCATTATTTGCTTTGTGGTGTATACACTATTAATAACAATTTTCATATATATATATATATATATATATATATATATGTGTGTGTGTGTGTGTATATACACACATATATATATGTATATATATATATATATATATATATATATATATATATATATATATGTATATGTATATATGACTGGGTTGAGTTAAGTTGACACCATAGGAAATGTCCTGCATTTTAAATGGCAACTTCACATTGTCTCGTCATACACTGCAATTAATAGTTTTTCCTAGTAAAGATTATGGTTGTGTGTGGTTGTGTGCGTGCATGTGTGTGTGTGTGTGTATGTGCGTGCGTGTGTGTGTGTGTGTGTGTGAGTGCGTGCGTGCGTGCGTCCGCGCGCGTGTGTGCGTGTGTGTTTGCGTGTGTGTGTGTGTGTGTGTGTGTGTGTGTGTGTGTGTGTGTGTGTGTGTGTGTGTGTGTGTGTGTGTGTGTGTGTGTGTGTGTGTGTGTGTGTGTGTGTTTGGAGGGGGGTAAGTTAGCGAGTTAGTGAGCGTTTGTGTGCGTGTGAGTGTGCGTGTGAGTGTTCGTGTGTGTGCATGTTTGACATACGAGCGTACGTGTCAGTGTGCATGGGTGTGATACAGCTATTACATAAGCGCGATTTGTTCAAATTAGCCTCACCTTTTTTTTAACCAAAGCATCTCTTCTATGCTTTTTATAAGGAGTCCTACGATGTGCACGCGTTCTCAATTTGTTATGAAGCTCTGTGATGTTCTTCTTTATATGCTTCCTACGACACAGGACTTGATTTAACAGAGCGGTGGGATCTTAGAAGGCATATTGTGTTCACTCGTTGATATACGGAGTCTTTCACCTGCTGCGAAATGTCAAGTAGTAGGCGGAAGTGGTTGGGCATACAGTTGCCGCAGCTGTGCTGGCGACAAAGAGAGAGTTGTGCGATTGGACGTCCGTAATAGATAGATTATTGTGTGTGTGTATATATATATATATACATATATATACATACATACATATATATATGTATGTATATATATATATATATATATACATACATATATATAAATATATATATATGTATGTATATATATATATATATATATACATATATATATGTATGTATGTATATATATGTATATATATATATATACATATATATATATATATATACATATATATATATATATATGTATATATATATATATATATATATATACATATATATATATATGTATATATATA
>OZ023218.1:45853263-45870763 GCA_963995525.1 Escarpia spicata
GTGTCTCTTGACGTCATCCACTCCCTCCGATACTTCCCGTTGTATGTAAGCTCTCCGTGGAGACGCTGCTACACAAAGAAGTGCTTTGCATGCCGTGCTGTCACTCATCTTTTACAGTTAGTTCAGGCAATTTATCTTTTTGAATTTATCTCTCTGACTGTGGCAGTTGGTTGGAAGTGCGCTGGTTTTGTTACTGCTAGTGGTTTAGTTCATGATAATCGTCTCGAGATTTCTTTAACTTTTTCTCGCCATCCTATTTTTGGCCCTCTATTCTCCTTCTGTCACAGTCCTTCTTTACATACACTCTTTGCCAATCTCTCCTCGTTCATTCTCGGAACGTGTCCTGTCTATCGAATTATGCTGTCCGCTAGCTTGATTTTGAGGTGTTTCTTAATTACCATCACATTTACTCTGTCGTCTTTATTAATGTGTATTTAGATATTATCAGAAACCAGTTATTTTCTGTCACCCGTGGCTTCCCCTCCTGTCCCTCTATCGGTTCAAGTGTTCCTAATGCATATACACAATATGGTACCACGAATGCTTCTAACAGTGTCCGTTAAGCTCTTTCTTCAACTTTTTGTCCCACACAATACCTGTCGATGGTACATATAGTATAGAGCCTACATCATAACAGCACTGGGTATAAATGTGCTGCAGCAACTTCCATCACATGCTTAAATATCGAACGTTACGCTACACATTAGTGGCGTGTGAATAATGTCTTTGGGTCATGGCCGGCTATTCATACACACCTGCACACATGTCTTGGAACCGTTGGGGGACATTTACTGGGTTACCCATAAACGACACGTTCACGACATTTTTACAACAGCGCGTGAATATAAATCACGACATACATTTGTCTTGTTACGAGTAACGATTTCGTGTACTATTGTGAACGGTGAAAGCTTGAAGGCAAATTGTCATTTTACAGTCGTAATGGCAGTGCAAGACCTCAGCGAGGAAACATATTCGGGTGCCCCTCGGGGGTTCGGAAAGAAAATAACAGAAAACAGTATAAGAAAAAGAGGCATTTTCCCTTGAAAAACGCCACTGGAAAGAAAGTAACTTAAATACAATAACACATTCTCTAGAAATATAATCTAACACATGTTAGTCAATATTTACTGAATTTCAATATCTATAAAAAAAAAATTTTTTTCACCACTTATCTAATTATTGCCAGGGTTCATGACCTCTTTAAACTGTCACTCTTATGTAATTCTTTCTCTGTAGCTTTATGCTTTTCATAGAGGTTTGTGGATGTTTATTAATCCGCATGTTGTCAATTTTGATCAGTGAATGAATATATGCTTATCGTATAAGTAACGTTCAAAACTCACAATGATACAACACAAAAGTACTTTTTATAATTATATATAATAGTAACAATGATCAAAACAATATTTTGCCTTTTGTCTTGTTACTTTTATGCAGTTACGTTTTGTCCGTTATTCGCTTTCCTGATGCTGTTTCCTGCCATCGTGGGATCGTCACTACCAGCGGGGAGAGGAGGACAGGGTGCTACAGGCCTGGACTAGGGCAGACGGGGAGGAGGGAATCTCCGTTGAAGCTATCGTTCAGTCAATGGAACTTGACAGTAAAGTTTTGTAAGCATTTGAGTTTAGCGTATCCTTGTTTATGATAGATAATACATTACCTAACGATACTTGTTTGTTGTGCCTTTTAGCTCCTGGTAACGACGATATATGTACTGGATATAGAAGTTTGTTATTAGTATTAATTTGTGATATGCGTGTTGACACCGCTCTGAAAATGCCTCGCTCCTACTTTTGATAATGGCGGCTGCGGCCTCGCCATTCTATTCCGACCCGGCCTTCTTCTCTCAGTTATTTTCGGTTCCAATAATTGTCGTGCCCATAAGTCTTGATCTTCCGTTGTTGTATGTATATCAGACACACTCTCGTCTTGATTTTTGCGCCCGAGATTCTCTTTCAGAAGTTGAATGACACTACGTCACCACAGGTTTTAAGCACTTAACCATGTACTCGTTGACCAACGTTGTCACTAAAAACTCAAGACTAGACGTGTGTATATGTTCGCGAGCTCAATACACAAACACACCAGTCTTGTTTTAGCGTGAATCTAAACGCAGTCGCAGTAATAAGTGCCACTTGTGAATGTTTTAAGTGCGAATTCCTAAAAACTCTTCACACCCTGCATTTGCTCGCGTTCTCTGCGACTTAGCGACATTTCACACGCGGTTTTCAACCCGTGTTGGTGGTCTGACCGTCAACTGAAATGTGATCGAGCACTTTCACTGCAACAATTACTCGGAAGGTGTCAAAATGAGCAAAGAATTAAAGGCAATCAATAAATCACCAGTGAACGCCTCACGTCGAAAATGGCCGCGCTGTTGTGTCGTGTTTTAAGACTCCGAGATTGGTATCTTGAATTTGACGGATTGGTCGTTGTCGGTATAGAAAGAGACAGACTCGCGAACGGCATTTAATGCACATGTCAGGGAATATCACGAAGGGCAACTCGGGGCACGCCTTAGAATTAAACATGGTTGATTTGTAATGCAGACATATAACGGTTTCCGTAGGCACATGAAGATATGTGGAGGGATTTATGGGCGTGGCGTGGAAAGACATCATTTGTAACAAGGAAATTAATGTGTATGAGAGTTTCGGGTGTAGGTGTTCATCATTGTCCCAATCGGAGCAACCACTTAGATAACGGTCGGCACAGCCACAACACGAGCCACATTCAGCATCGTCTAGATGTACCGCTGAAAGCAAACCACACACATACTCCAGGACATAGCACCCTCGGGATAAAACCCCTACGACAAAACCTCATCGGACTAAGCTCCTTTCGGACATTACCCGCATGGACAAACCGCCTCGATCAAAATCCATTCGGACAAACCCCTTTTAGTTTAATGCAAATACTGACAAAAACTCACATTAATATTGGTAATAATTATAAATATGAATAAAATATATTATGTTATTGTAAAGCTGTTGTGATCAAATGGACATTGTTTACAAAAAGCCATGAAAAAGTGAACATGCATGCACGTTATAAGTCACGTAGTTTTGCAATGTGTCAGAAACTGTTTTTTGTACAGAGTCCACAAAACAAGTCAAGTGCAACCGAAATTTCTAAGTGTTCCAATTACTTGGATCATTATATTTTACAATATTTTGGAGAGATGATATATACTTAATCTTTAACACTGACTTATTAGGAACTCAGGTTTGGGTATATTTTAAAAAATTAGTCTTCATAGTTAAGTTATAAAATTTGTATTCTGGGCAGGACAGTTGCCTAATAACATTCGCATAACCCACGATTTATGACAATTGTATATAAATCTATCCCACCACGTTGCACGTTGGCCTATTCGAAGAACATGAAATGGAAGGTAAGCGTGTATCGTACGCGTGGGTGGGATCATGAATTGAACCAACGTGAAGTATCCCCCATGGTAAGTGTGTTCACAAGTGCGATGTCCAGGAATTAAAATGTAATATTCCAGGAATTATGTTACTCTGCTTGAAATGTATTCTTGAGTAAAACGGGAACGTAAGCCTACGCGATCGCGATCTACGCCCCTCGATTCGCTCCCAGTGTGCTGTGTGCACAGAGGCGACATCTTGTGTATAGCATATGCGACAATACAGGTCGAGCCCAGTAGGTGGCGCAACCTTCAGCATTAAACCCGCGTTTCATGATCTTCTACCATGTGCCATGTCTGTCACAGGCCTCGGCAATCATGGTCCTCCAAACCACACAGTCGTGTGTAGTTTGTAGCAGTTCTGTTGTGCTCCTTCCACACCATGTTGACAGACTATCTATTATTTGTATTTTCTGGCGTCCTCTGGATCTTTTTCCTTCTATCTTTCCTGTTGTTACTACATGTTATAATTGTTTTCTTTCTCATCACATGGCCTATAAATCGTGGTTGTTGTGTTCTAACTTTGTTGATGATCTTTCTTTTTGATTTGGCTGTCCTAAGGTTGACTTCATTGCTTTGCTTTGCAGTCCATAGCACTCGCAGCATTCTTTTTAAGAACCACATTTCAGTGGCTTCTTTGGTTTTTGTGAACTTTTGGTTATTGTCCAGGATTCACATCCATATAGCAGTATGGGCTCTATGTAGCATTGCAGTATACGCTTTCTCACTTCAATTATTAAATTTTTCTTAGTTAAAATGTTTTTCATGTTATGAATAGCTGTTTTGGCTGATCTCATCGTTGCATCGACCGTCGGATGTTATTAGTGATCTCAAATAGTTAAACGTTCCGATTTGCTTCAAAACAGTGCCATATGCTACCATGTTGCATGTTGGAGTGTAATTTTTCGTTGAGATGAACATGGTTTCTGTTTTCTTTTTGTTCAAGGACAGACCTTTGTTCTCACCATCCCTTATTACTGTATCTAGCATATGTTGTAGATATATTTCGTTCTCAGCAATCAGTACCGTGTCGTCTGCATATCGTAAATGATTCATGTTGTATCCCCCTACTTGAATACCTGGCATATCTTCTAATGTACGTAAAATGATCACACTGTAAAATAAAAAGAGATAGGGTGATAGGAAACACCCTTGTCTTACACCACGTCTTATTACTTGAAATTTACTGATGTCATTTTCTATTCGTATTGCTGCTGTTTGTTCCCAGTACACATTTCTGTGAACTCTTAGATCTTACCCATCAGTGTTCAAACTCTCCAGCATTTATATGATTTCTTCATGACGAACTCTGTCAAATGCCTTTGTGTAATCAATAAAACATACATACAGATCTTTCTGCACTTCCAGTGCTCTCTCAATCAGTATTCGTAGGATGTATATTGCATTACTTGTACCTTTATCTTCTACAAATCCACATTGTTCTTCAGCAATTTCCGGCTTTATTTTGTTTCTCATTCTGGTCATAATAATTTTAAGAAACAGCTTGGTGAATTGATTCATTAGACTAATTGTACGGTGTAGTTCATATTCAATTGCGCCTGGTGTCTTTGGTATTGCTACAAAAATGGATCTTGATAAATCAGTTGGGATTCTTCCGCTGTCATATATTTTGTTCAAGAAGTATATTACTATATCAATACCAAATTCTTCTAAACACTCAGTCATTTCAATAGTAATATTATCCGGTCCAGCAGCTTTCCCCTTTTCCATTGGTCTTATGGCTATTTGAACCTCGTCCTTCAATATAGGAGGAGCATCAAAGTTCTTCTTAATTGATGGTCTTTCACTCCTTTCTTCATCGTACAGTTCACCAGTATATTCTGACCATCTCTCGAGTATTTTGTCTCTGTCTATTATTATGTTTCCTTCTTTAGATTTCAGGCAACCTGTAGCTGAGCATGTTCTTTTCCCTGTGATTTCTCTTATTCTAGCATGCATGCATTTTGTGTCGTGCTTATGCTTCTGTTCAATTTCTTTGCATTGTTCATTAAGCCATTCCTCTTTCGCTAGATTACATTTGGGCGTTATATCCTTGTTCATTGCTACATATGCATCACGATTTTGCTTAATTTTCCTCCTTTCGTCCATAAATTTTAGAATAGCGTCAGTCATCCATTTTTTCTTTGCTTTTCTGCACTGCCTAGGAACAGTTTCTTCTGCAGCCTGTGTGATTGATTCCTTCATTTGTTCTCATTGGTCGTCCACATCTTGAATGTCATTCAGAACATTGAAACTGTTTTGTACTGCTACATTGAATTTCTCTTTGATCGCTGAATCTGATTTTAGTACATTCATGTCCAGTTTCATGTTCCTTGTTGCTCTTTTCCTTTTCTTCAGTTTCAGTCGGAACGTGGCTCGCACTGGCACATGGTCGGAATCGCAGTCTGCCCCAGGAAAGGTCTTTGCCACCAGCAAGGCATTTCTAAATCTTTTACTGACTAGGATATAATCAATTTGGTTCCGTGTTCGGTCTCCTGGACTTTGCCAAGTCCAAAGTCTTCTTGGGTGTTGTTGGAACCAGGTGTTTCCTACAATCATGTCATGAGATTTTGCCCACTCTATTAGTTTATCTCCTCTCTCATTTCTGCTCCCCAGGCCATATGGTCCAACTATGTCTTCGCATCTTCCCTCACCAACTTTAGCATTAAAGTATCCCATAACTATTACAATCTCCTGTGATTTTCAATGTGATTTTGCCAATTCAAGATTATTATAAAATGTATCGTGCTCTTCATCAGATTTGTCTGCGGTTGGTGCATACACTTGTATGATGTTAATATTAAATGGTTTGCCACTGATTTTCACCAAGAGGATGCGATCCGATATGGTCCAGTATCCAAGTAAGCATTTTGCTCTTTCTTCATCCAACAGAATTCCAACTCCTCTTTCATGTTTATCGCCTACTGAGTAAATGATTGTGTAATTATCTGATGTCATCAATCCTGCCCCTGTCCATCTAACTTCACACATTCCCATTATATTTATCCTCAATCTTGTCGCTTCTTGTTTGATGTTATCTAGTTTTCCTTTCTGATATAGAGTTCTTATGTTCCATGTAGCAATATTAAAAATCTTTCTGTTGCGCACAGTAGCTGGATGACGATCTGGTGTCACCTGTCGCACATGACTATCTCTACCGAGCAAGGTGGTCCTGTCAGAACTGTCAGCACAACCGTTCACGCTGTAAACGTTATTTTCTGTGGTTTTATGGGTCATGATTGTCTTGGGAAAGATACAGCAGTCGTTTCCCATTGCCTTCTGTCGGTTTTTAATTTGGTTTACTCCACAGAACAGTATAGGGGTCAGCACACTGTTGGTTTTCCCATAGGCGACCATGTTAACGTTTTGTCTGATTATAAGAAAACGTGACCTATAAAATATCTTAAACTTCTCACCTGCTGTTATCACCATCTCACTGATATGCTGATAGATTTTTTTTAAATTGCATACTTCTAGCTCTCGTAAAATGCCTGTGTGACACCCTTCAATATTTACAAATGCCGGCAAGAATTACTCATCTAGAAATCCACCATTTTACAGTCAACACCTTCTAGAATCGCACATGGAAATCTGCCTACTCAAATGCACTTATGTCACAGCATGTGAGTTTGGTAAAAAATCATTTCTAAAAAATACACTGCATATTTCTTCGGAACATGAAGTCTAACTAGAACATGACCCCAGTAGCTCGTACTGAGCTGTGCTCGCCGCCGTTGTCCATACAACTGGATCTTCCGCCGCCGGAACTAAGGGGACATGCTGTTCATCACATCCTCTGCTCTGCTATTTGGGGTCAGGGCACTGTTGGATTTCCTGCTTGGTTACGAAAAAGTGCAATTTATTTTTGAGAAATGATTTTTTTTACCAAATTCACCTGCTCAGACATAAGTGCATTTGAGTAGTCAGATTTCCCGGTGTGATTATAGAAGCTGTTGACAGTAAAATGGTGCATTGGTAGCTGATTTTACTAAGCGGAATGGTATTTGGCAGCAATTTGGCTAGTTGACCGTTTAGCCGGATTACTGCCTGCATCCATTCGTAAATATTGACGGGTTTCATACATACAGGTATTTTACAAGAGTTAGAAATATTAAATTTCGACTAAACTCGACCAGCATGTCAATGCGATGATAATAACAGCAGGTGAAAAGTTTAAGAAACTTTATGTAACGTTTTCTTACAATCACACAAAACGTTAACATGGTCGCCAATTGGAAAACTAACAGTGTACTGAGCCCATTTGCCCCATAGCTGGAACGTGATTTGTGAGGGTCGGGACGTGTCCACACACTGGTGGGCCCTGCACCTGCACATATCGGGCTCATGCTGCTGGGCTCAGCACACTGTCAGTTTTCCCATTGGCGACCATGTTAATGTTTTGTGTGATTATAAGAAAACGTGACCTATAAAGTTTCTTAAACTTCCCACCTGCTGTTATTATCATCTCATTGACATGCTGGTCGAGTTTAGTCAAAATCTAATATCTCTAACTCTTGCAAAATGCCTGTATGTATGACACCCGTCAATATTTACAAATGCATGCAGGCAGTAATCCGGCTAAAGTGTCAACTAGCCAAATTGCTGCCAGATACCCTTCCGCTTAGTAAAATCAGCTACAAAGACACCATTTTACTGTCAACAGCTGCTACAATCACATCTAGAAATCTGACTACTCAAATGCACTTATGTCAGAGCAAGTGAACATTGTAAGAAATAATTTCTCAAAAATATAATGCACTTTTTTTCGTCTGTAATCAAGCAGGAAGTCCAACAGTGTGCTGACCCCACTAGTTCCCATGCAGGTTTGGCCTGGAGCCGCAAGGTGTCCAGTTACCATATGGTGTCGCAAGGAGGCACTGCATGAATCTTGATTGAGGAGAGGCTATATGCCAGAAGGAAAGACTTACGCACTCGCTTTCTTTTCGCCTCGGATAAGGCTATCTGGCGGCTGAAGCTGAAAGCGGGAGGTCAGAAGCAAGCTACTAACCACTACACTACGCTACAGCACTATGCGCATCACTCAACCCTTGTGGCAGAGTCACATACCATACATACCTTTCATGATAAGTCAGCTATTTAGATTCCCAGACGAGTGCGCCTTTGTAAGCATTTCCAATATTCACCGTTATGTTATATATAAATCTGTTGGCGACCTCTTCAGAGAGCTTGGCAAAATTTTTACTTTTTTATTATAGGTACCCGTACTTAGGTTAACCAAAAAGGGAAGCGGACACTCGTTAATGTTGTAATTCAAGATCTAATGAGAAAAAAACACTTCGTTTGAATCTGAAATTATAACACATAGAATGATATCATTTGTGATTGTTGCCCTCGTCTCTGATACTTTACTGTTGTCCCATTATTCGATGGCGTGTTTACAATCTAGGAAGTTTGAATGCTAATAAAACGAAGTGGCGCAACATGTATTTAAAAGACCAAAATAGCAATATTGACAAAGTGGCCCATTGATGTTAAATGATGAAAGTATCTGCAGACGCAAGTGATCGTTGTAGCCGTAAGCGGAGGGGTAAATCATACCTGAGCTAATTCCGAATTCACTAAGGAAAGTCGCCTATGGCTGTGACTTGCAGCCATCTTCCCCTTGTCTTTGTCCTTTGTCGACCTATCTTGATCTAAGTTTTGTTTGTTCATATTTGAATGATGAGTTGCAAGGGAGATTTCTTTCAAGAAAAATCGATCGTACCAATCATATTTCAAGAATAGTTCGACAAAAGACTGGCAAGGGAAGATCGTTAGAAGACACAGCCACAGGCGATACACAATAGTCAGTGTCAACTTTCGTAGCTATTTCGGAATTAGCTCTGGGATGAATTACTCTCAGATTGCAGTCACAGCGGCGGGCTTCCCGTGTCGCGCTGTCTCTGATCTTGACATGTTTCGCCAGAAATTCACCTAAATCCAATAGACTGCCTGAAATATCGGGAGAGTTGACAGGTAATAATAGTCACTACACAACGTTGTACAAGATGTACGTGAAGTCAAGTAATGTGTCCGACGGAATACAGTGCTTCTTATGCGCATGATCAACTGGCATCACCAACACTGACAACGGTAACAGGAAAGCCAACATGAGCACGAGTTACAATGTTTAGATTACAATATCTTTGCAAAAGCATTATGTGCGTGGGGGACCTTTTTTGTTTCCATATCCACGATATATCAGAATTGAAACAAATTTATAGAAGATAAGCACATAAGTCAAGATAGGGCGAATCAACTGTATTGGACACGCGCTCGGAATGGAAAAAGGAAAGCAACTATTTGAATTCTTCTACGTGGATACCGTATCGCAGACTGCAAGTTGGTCGTAGAAAGAAAATCAAGAGAAACAGTGTATATAAAGAACGACGAGAATTTGGGAGGACGTCCTAGAGAGAAGCCAAATAAGTAACCAAATACATATTGAGCTGGAGAAAGGACAACGGGTTTATCGTTTTTGTGAAGGTTTGCATTTAAAATGTACCAATTTTAAGTAATAACGCACATACATGTTTGTTGCAAAAATGCAAATTATAAAATTAACGTTCCAAATTAAAAACATGTTTTTCATTAAATATTGAATTCAATTTAAGGTAACAATAATGCTAATTGATTATGATTAAAGCCTGTTTTAAATAATGCGTAAATCATTGACAGGTCAATCAATACAAATTTCCCAGGCAAATAAACTTGCCTCGCAATAACGTCAAACACCGCCCGAGGTATTATCGAGGATTCAACCACCATCACGTTAGCTGAATCGTGAGATTGAATATGAATATTTCATACCTCTCATCAATATACATAGTAGCATTCCTACAATCGTAGTATAGACGACAGGACGTTCATTAAATCAGTGACACGACACACGTTGTAATGTATTGATTTCATGTGCATAATAAAATGAAACCTTGACGTCTTTAGCAAATAAATCAGTGCAGGCGCCAAGAGTTCAGTGCATTGTACTATCAAGAGTAACCGATGTGCTTCACCTCAAGAGTCTTGGATCAACAATATATATAATGTTGTACGCTAATTTAACGGCATTGAAAGTGGATGTCCCTTTAGGTGTCGCGGTCCTACTTTCGTTCAATTCCTTGGAACATTGGCCTCTGATCTACAAACAGGCAATGCATTAAATAGCCCACAAAGGTAGTTATTTCGAGTTATTTACGTACGACGTTACGTGCAGTGTTTGACTTGCCACCTATTAGAGAGAAGTATGGAAACGGTACAGTGATTAACAATCCTCCAGATGCCGTCACTGTGAATACGTTTTAACATAAAAAACCGTAATGGTGTAAACCGATTCCCTGGGTGTATTGCCCCAATGGTGGAGATAAGCTAGTAGATTAGAAATACTGGTTTGACAGATTCGATTGTGGAGCGCTGTGGCGCAGTGATTAGAGCATCAGACTCTCAATCGAGAGAACCTGGTGTAAAGGTATAATATTGTCCCAATTATAATTTTGCACCCGATATTATACCGGTATAATGCTGCCTCCCCGGTATAAGATTGCCCCCTATAAACCCCATGTTAAATTATAGTGTGTTAATTGTACTTTTTATCAATTCATGGCAGTTATATAATTATTTATTCAACATAATATATGTGTACACCATTGAAATATTCATATAATTTAAATACATATATATTCATAGAATCACACATACAGACATACATACATATATGCATACATTTAAAATATGTCCACCAAGTTCATAGCAAGGCTAGCAGCATGGCTGGTTCATAATGGTGATGGAGGTTCTGGATCAGAATCACTTCGTCTGGGTGGCTCTCGTCACCAGACATATGTGACATATAACGTAGCCACTTTTGCGACAGGCCACACTGGCTGAACACGTCTTCAACATGGTTTGCCAATGCAACGCTTTCTACCTCAGTTCCCAACATACCTAGTGAGATCATGCCACTAGTGTTTATGTGTTCCGCAATGTTCGGACAGACAGACCGCAAGATATCCACATTGTTCATCATGTATGCCACTGTTAGAAGTTGTCGAAGTTGACACTGCGGTCAATGTGTGGGAGCTCAACTAGTATCACTGCTTGTCGACCGTACACAATCTGGAATTACGTCATTTTGGTGGACGAATGACGCGATATGCGATATGCGAAGAGCACCACCGGTAAGTACTCGACCCGGTTGCTACGATCAGTGAGTGACTTGGTGAATGCATCCTTGATAGTTCTGTTCTGGCGCTCGACCAGACCGTTTGCTTGAGGGTGGTAGGCACTAGTGACGTGCTGTTCGACACCAGTGAGACGATGCAGCTCGGAGGACACCTTGTTGACGAATTCGCGTCCCTGGTCATTAATCTGGACCTGAAAACATCCAGGACGACACACAATGCCCTCAAACTAAATGTATCGACACTCTCGACGGTGTGGTCCTTGAGAGCACGTGCCCCGGGCCACTTTGAGAAACAATCCATCGCTACGACAGACAGCAATACCCAGACTCCGTTTTTGGAAAGTTTATGATGTCAACTCTATTTTGCACCATGACGTTACTTGGCACTGGTGCTGGGTGTAGTTCGCCAACATCCTGCTTGAGCACACGATTAATCTTCTGACAGCCATCACATCGTGACACGAAGCTCTTCACATCTTGACTAATATTTGTCCATCATTCAAGGATCTTGACTATCACCAGATCCCAGATGTATACTCTTGATGATACGTTGCTGTTCAACACGATCACGAATCACAAGCAGTTCACTATCAGAACTCTCGGACTTGTCAGGCCGTGTTTTATACTGGATGGGGCAATATAATACCGGTATATTATTGCCCCCGGGGGCAGTTTTATACCAGTATATTATTGCCCCAGACAGGTGCGTTCCGGTATAATATTGCCGGGGGCAGGAATCAGAGGGGGCAATTTTATGCCGGTACACCGGGTTCGAATCATATGCTGCCGTTTCAAACCATGGGCCAGTTCGTTCTCTCTGTTTTGCTCCAGTTCACTCGGCTCTATGAGCGAGTACTTTCTATAAACAGTGGTGGATATTTGTGTACGAATATTGTTCGCGCATTAATTGCAGCGTGGCTGAATGTTTCACAGAGAAGTCGAGATGGTGGTCGATTGAAAAGGTCTGCCAGGAAGTAAAGTGTAAAGTGCTTTGAACAGTCTCAAGGACTGGATACTGCGCTATAAGAACTTGCTTTTTTAATCAGTTTAGGAAAGCAGTCAGTTGAACGAAGTAGTACTCTTACTTCGAACACATACAATTGAAGAATAGGACAATATTAGGATCATCCACAGGTAGGACCATCCACATGTAGAACCATCCACGTGTAGGACCATCGACATGTAGAACCATCGACATGTAGGACCATCCACATGTAAGACCATCCACATGTAGGACCATCCACCTGTAGGACCACCACATGTAGGACCATCCAAGTGTAGGGACATCCACATATAGAACCATCCACATGTAGGACCATCTACATTTAGAACCATCTAATGCAAACATCCCTAGTCAATTGTCAGTTCTAAAAATGAACGGTGTAGATAACTAACCTGAAAAAACCTTAAAGAAACCTCGTCCCGCAAGAATCGCCGTCCTCCGTAGACTTAGAACATAATCAATACTTACATGGAATGTGAGAACACAAGTGCACGGCGGCCTAGGCCTGCTACAGATAAACCTCATCATTGTAGAGCACCGCTGAGCACTATTTTATTATTATTATTATTATTATTTATTAAGTCCAGATAGAGGTCCACACAGAAGTCAGCAAAGATCCACACAAAGATCCACACAAAAATCAACACAAAGGTTCGCACAAACGTCCATCACAGTGGTTTACGTGGAATGCCACTCACAGATCCACAAAACGTCCACACATACGTCCACACAAAGGTCCACACATAAGTCCACACAAAGGTCCACACAAAAGACCATCACAGAGTTCCACATATAATTGCACTCAAAGATCCACAATACGTTTACACAAAGGTTCACACAAGGCCCAACTATACAGAGGCTGTAAACAAGACATGGACAAGGACGAAGATCGATTGACTGACAGAAAAACAATCGGCCCTGATACGTAACATCGATATAGACCAACGCAGTAGGCCCGTGGGATTGCGGGAACAATCAACTACACCGATATCTACTAAACATCCAGAAACACAGGACAGGTCAAACGATTCACACGTGTAACAACTGATTGCACGTAACGATGAATGAAACCTAAGCTAAATAAAGCTGATGACTCTAAAACATCGACAGATAGCCGATTCTAAATGAACGATAGTCAAGAAGGCATGATGTTAAAGGTCACACCGCAATTATTCTTTTTCGCTCGTTCCGTTTCATTCTCGTTTCCCGTTTTCTTACGCTATTTATATACGGCCAATCTGAACTGAGCATCAACGACCTTGATTCGTGATGTGCTGACTTGTCTATGATTTTGTACAGGTCTGATAATGAAACGGAATGACAAAGTGTCCGTGATGCAAAACTAAAGGCGAAATTGTTCGTGATGTGTGAATTGGACGGCGGAGGAAATGATCGAAGAGAACCGTGAACAAACTTTGACCGCAACATATAAAACTAGAGAGACGAGACAGAATGGCAGATGCCCAAGATCAAAACAGAGAGACGACGTTGAACAAAGACGGCAACATGTAGTCGCACCGTGTAGTTTCCTTACGTAGTATAATCATATAGTGTCAATATATAGTATCATTATGTAGTAGCATCATGTAGTATCATTGCATAGTAGCATAATGTACTATCATTATGTAGTCTCATTACGTAGTAGCATAATGTACTATCATTATGTAGTAGCATCATGTAGTATCTTTTCGTAGTAGCATAATGTACTATCATTATGTAGTAGCATCATGTAGTCTCATTACGTAGTAGCATAATGTACTATCATTATGTAGTAGCATCATGTAGTATCATTACGTAGTAGCATAATGTACTATCATTATGTAGTAGCATCATGTAGTCTCATTACGTAGTAGCATAATGTACTATCATTATGTAGTAGCATCATGTAGTCTCATTATGTAGTAGCATAACGTACTATCATTATGTAGTAGCATCATGTAGTATCATTACGTAATAGCATAATGTACTATCATTATGTAGTAGCATCATGTAGTATCATTACGTAATAGCATAATGTACTATCATTATGTAGTAGCATCATGTAGTATCATTACGTAGTAGCATAATGTACTATCATTATGTAGTAGCATCATGTAGTCTCATTATGTAGTAGCATAACGTACTATCATTATGTAGTAGCATCATGTAGTATCATTACGTAATAGCATAATGTACTATCATTATGTAGTAGCATCATGTAGTCTCATTACGTAGTAGCATAACGTACTATCATTATGTAGTAGCATCATGTAGTCTCATTACGTAATAGCATAATGTACTATAATTATGTAGTAGCATCGTGTAGTATCATTAGTTAGCATCATCATGCAGCCTCAATATTGCAGTGCAACCATGCACTACCATTATGTAATACAATCATGTAGTAGCATCATGTAATACAATCATGTAGTAGCATCAAGTAGTATTATAATGAATCACCATATTTCATGTCATCGTATAGTAATATCATGTAGTTCTATCAAGTGTTACTATCGTGTAGTAACATCATGTAGTACTATCAAGTGGTACTATCATGTAGTAACATCATGTAGTACTATCAAGTGGTACTATCATGTAGTAACATCATGTAGTACTATCAAGTGGTATCATCGTGTAATAACATCAGGTAGTATTATCAAGTGGTACTATCGCGTAGTAACCTATGGTGAAGTAACACCATGTAATACTATCAATTGGTACTATCGTGTAGTAACATCATGTAGTACTATCAAGTACTATCACATGGTTCTATCGTGTAGTAACCATTATGTAGTACTACCATGACATATCATCGTGTTGTTTAATGAAGAAGAAACCACGGGAAAGGAAGATATGTTACGAAATTCGTAATAAAAACTGTTTTTACTATAAAGCACGCTTTTCTAAGATCACTGACCGAATATAAGTGTCACTGTTGATACTACGGTAAGTGCCAAATTATACATGACTCGACCTAGCGTCGTGGGTTTTTGTATTATGTGTCGGTATTAGAGTTGTATTGTTAAAACTGGTGTTTAAAAAATACCTAGCTAAATGACCACCAACAAAATACACATTGATTAGGAATAACTGAAATGGATTTCCTATGGCAAATTCTAACGACAAAGTGAAAACACATCGAGAACATTAAACAGACGTATCTAAAACAATTTGCTGGTGCCACCCATTTATTGATATCCACAAACAAAAACTCACCAAAAACCACGAATTTTACAATCTAGAACGGACAAGACACGGAAGAAAATAGAGAAGACGACAGGCAATTATTCTTTACCGTGACGATACATGACTCCATGTGTCTGTTGCAACTTCAAAGTCACACCGTTTCGAGTGAGTACGGTATATCGCTCTCTCAAAGTGAACATTCTGCTCTATTGATCCATGCGTGGCACTTGCTTTCTCGAGTGTCTCTACACCACATCAAGTTTGTAATAAATACTCTCCAAGTAATCAGTTGTCAGCACAAACATGCTTTGTTTTCAATTACACCCGAAACAAGAACTACTCGAATGTCTTGCAATATTGTCTTGGTGTCTATGACACCCCGTCTGATATATCTAGTTTCATGCATATTTGGCCAGGCGCAAGCACAAGAGATAGTTGTCTCCCACATTTTGGCTAAAGCAGCATAAGTAATATATCCACTGACAACCTTGTGTACACTATTTTACAGAATATATTTGGCTAGGATTGCTTACAAAAATCGATCTAGATTCAAGTTATGAAAATACATCGGGACCATATTTTTGTTACTATTAAGGGATGTGTATTAAGTGGATGCGCGTAGTCAATTTCATTATTAGCATCTCACTATTATTATTGCTATTAAGGGGATGTGACGTCACACCGTAGTCGCTCTCATTATGAGAATATCACTGTTATTATTGCTATTGAGGGGATGTGACGTCACACCATAGTCGCTCTCATTATGAGAATCTTACTGTTATTATTATTATAAAGGGGTTGTGACGTCACACCGTAGTCGCTCTCATTATGATAATCTCACTGTTTTTATTGCTATTAAGGGGTTGTGACGTCACACCATAGTCAATCTCATTATTAGCATATCACTGTTATTATTGCTATTAAGGGGATGTGACGTCACACTGTAGTCGCTCTCATTATGAGCATATCACTGTTGTTATTGCTATTAAAGGGTTGTGACGTCACACCGTAGTCACTCTCACTATGAGAATCTCACTGTTTTTATTGCTATTAAGGGGTTGTGACGTCACACCATAGTCAATCTCATTAAGAGCATATCACTGTTATTATTGCTATTAAGGGGATGTGACGTCACACCGTAGTCACTCTCATTATGAGCATCTCGGACGCGGGCATGTAGTAGGCCCTGTCCGTGCCGCTGACGTCAGACCGCACCGACCAGGCGCTGGAGTAGCGGTTGCCCCATACAGAGTCTCTAGAGCCGCGGCAACAGCAGCAGCAGTAGCTCTCCCGCATCATCTCGGAGAACGCCCGCCGGAACGTCCGCCCGAAGAGGATGTAGAGGAAGAAGTTGACAAAGTAGTTCGTGAACATGAACAGCTGCAGCACGGAGAAGCGCATGTTCGTGTCGGCTATCATGTGTGCCTCCTCGTTAGAGGTCACCGTGAGAACGTCGAAGAGATGGATACAGTGATGATAGATGAGCTGGTCGAAGATGCGCGGACTGGCGCACAGCGGAAAGTAGAGCGAAACGACGAGCAGCATGACGGTGATCTTGTCCGCCGGAAGTTTCCGCACGAAAGTGATCCTGTTGAGTGCCGCCGTCGAGGCGGCCGCGTTCGCCGTCGCCGTCAACAGCTTCGGCGGTTTCGACATGATGTCTCGCCGCTGACGTACCATCCTATTGATGACGAGCCCGTTTACGATAACGATGATGGCCGACGGG